>CAJUYG010000334.1:115228-134067 GCA_910591675.1 Galerucella calmariensis
TTTTTTAAATCGATATGTGGTACTGTATCGATTCAGTGAATCGATATTTCACCCTTGAAAATCGTCATTCGATTTTATTTTATTCTTTGGTATAAACGGTATACATTTAAAAAATAAATGTCTTGTTTTATACCTGATCTGATGTTTTGATATGGTAATAAAAATATTTTTTATCATCGAATTACCTGATTTTACTGATAAGAGATCCTTAAATTATAATACGTATCTTGTTTTTAATAAAATAGATTTATATTACATTATAAACAAAAACTTGAGAAAAAGATCGATTTTTCAGAAATCGATCTTATTGGCCTCGATTTTTCTGTGGATCGATAATTAGGTCACGATTCGAATCGATTTAAAAATCGATGTTTTTCTGAAAGAATCGCCATCCCTAGAATGAATGATGAATAAAACCATAGAAACATCCACTAAATATCGAAATAAAACATGACTGATTTTGATTCTAGCTTCACTCACATACGATCAGAGTTCTGTGATTGGATCACTTCGATCATATGAAGACATTCACCCAGATCACATTTTTATTTCTGTGACCACAGAGCATAGATATTATCCACAGAGTGACACTTAACCTAACTTTATAATTTAATAATTATAATTTTTGAAAAATCCCATGATAGTAGAAAGTATCAAAGAATCTTCTGGCTACTAAATGAATAAAATTTGTTATTAATAATGGCGCTATTACCTAGAAAAGGTTTGACATGCAATATTGTTCATAAAACTTACTACTTTTGTACATTTCAGCAGCACTTGTAATTTAATGATCTACTTAATTTTAGCATTTCTTCAAACAATAACTCCCTTTATTCAGTGTAAGCGTTTTAGAGGAAAAGTAAATATTCAAAGGCCTAAACCACCTCATTTTGAGAAAGCAAAATACTTAGCACTAGCCCAACCATGGTTTATCAACCCAAATAAAGACAAACCTCTAGTTGAGTTGTGTAAATTCAATGAAAAATTGAACAAGACAGATGAATTCAACCCACTCCAAGATATATATGCTAAAGAACTGTATAACAGGTTTATAAATTCGAAGTTAATAGTATTTTACCATTTCAACTCAATGAAAGCTGATGAGAATTTCAAGTATTATGCATTATTCAAAAAACAAGGAATGGAATTGAAAAAATATGAAAAGAAGTTATTATCTGCTGCTATTCTAGGAACTCGATATGACACAATTTTAAATTTCTATACCACTTCAAACAACATGATACTATTTTGTCCTGAGCCAGAAGTTAATAAAGTTTTGAAAATATCTAAAAAATGCCCTCAACTGATAATGTTAGGTAAGCACTATAATATTATTTGTTCATATAAAACTAATCTACAATGCTTTATTATTAATTTTTTGTGTTAGTGGTTTCCGTTAATATCTATTTTAGCTAGTAGTAACATAACTGTTGTATATCTGGAAATAGGTACTATGATAAGGTCTGTTCCTATCACAATCAGAGAATAACTGGTCATAACACAAAAAATAACTGATTTCCTGTCATTTTTGACATTTTCCAATTGTGGTTGGAACAGACCCATAAGCATTTAAAATTGTTTTGTATATAAAACTACCTTTTTCAGCTGGAATTCTAGAAAACACTTTGATTAATAAAGAGGATCTTGTTAAATACAGCAAAATTCCCAATCTTCAAGCAGCTCAGGCAGAACTTGTACAAACTATGAACAGAGTGGGTAGTCAACTGGTTGGTAATTTAAATTCACACCAGACTACCTTAGTTTCCAATTTAGAACAAAGAATTAAGCAGCTTGGAACTGAGGATAGACAGTAAAATGTGTTAAATTGTTTGTTATTTATTATTAAGAAAAATTATATGAATAAGAATAAATCTTGTAATTGTGGATATTATGCTGCTGGGGTTCTAACCAAGGAGTATATAAAACCACCATGTCATGTGTAGTTTTAAAATTAAGATGTTTTTTTCTTTCAAAAAAGTCTTTATTAAATATAAAAATACAATAACCAAATTAAAAATATTTAAATTATCAGGTCTCCCTATTTAGCTATTTCTTACTTTTTTTACTTCCAGCTTTACTACCCTTTTTACTTCCTTTTTTTTCTTTTTTACCCGCCCCTTTGCTTTTCTTCTCTTTTTTCTTTTTACTCTCAGGCATCTCCACTTCATAATAAAATAAAAATGCAAAATTGGGAAGAGTTACGAACCTAATCAATGGCAAATTTCGCAAGTACAGTTGACAAAAGTATTGCATATTTTTTTTAGTTTCATCTAGAGAGAATATCTTTTCACTTTTTGGAGGAAACTGAAAAAATATAGTTTTAGTTGTCACCTAGTGGTAATTTTTTTATTTCGTCGCTTCCTCCCTATAGTGTAAGTGGGTTTTTGTATTACACTTCTTAGTTTTGTTAATACTATATACGTTTTATAATAGACACCGAAGTTCTCCGTTCAGAGAAGATCCTTCTCACGTGTTAATTACAGACGGAAGATATTGGCGGCACCGCTTTAAATCCCTACTTATATCTCTTGCTGCTACTATACTCAAAGATACTTACATCTGGAAGAGCATGGGCCAGAGCAAGTTCCTTGAAATATGTGAAAATCTTCTCTGTTGATTTGTCAAAGGAACTGGTAGTTAACGCATGTGTTAAAAAGAATTGGGATAGTAGCGCTCCACTCTTCTTTACATTGTAATTATTACTTTTGCAAAATTTAGTGACGGAACACATTAATTCAATGAATAGCATTCTTGCTGTGCCCTTTGGGAAATATTTATTCATTTTCATAGCATCTAAAAATAGTATGATAATATATGAAATTTTCTTATTAAGAGAACATATATATGATCGTTGCTAGATTGGTATCATCGTTCGAAGGCATTACGTCGGCGGCTACCGCATCGAAGATAAAATATGATAATTATGCTCAAAAACTTACTTAAATATTTTTTTATTTCATGCGTACAATGTAACTTCAAATAATCTTTCAATTCATTTTCACTTAAAAAATCCCATATGGAGACTTTCGGTTCGGGAATATCAATAGTTGGTTCTTGAAAGGCATAATAATTGCTTTCCTCGGTCTGCAAATTGTTAGAATTGTCGTTTTGATTAACAAAGTAACTTTGAATATTAGTTTGATGTTTAGTTTCATTTGCCAAGAGGCTGCTAAAATAATCTGTTTTACTCATTAAACTGTCACCGTAACAGAAATTGAAATAAAATTTTTGTATATTAAATTTCCCGCTTAACGTCAAGAATCGACCTTTGCTGATTGTCGTTCGCGAAGAACAACAATCGAATGAATTTAGTGATCGTGACAAACCAGAGAAACTGACTGGACCATAGAGAAATTTTTCTATGTACTGGACTGACACACCAAAAAATATAATCAGCCTGACACACTGAGTACTGACAATCGACCACAAGTTTTCGAGATGGCGGACGTAGTAGTAGACGAGGTGATTATGGATTCAGCAGATGAATGTGAAGATATCATCACTAAAAGTCCAGAAGAGTGAGTACAAATCGATTTTATTAAATCCATACTTAATAATTTATCATTGCTCCCCCGTGTTATTCCAAATTGGGTTCAAATTAACTCATTATAAAATACGTTTCATAGTTCCTGTTCTAGAATAATTCAATAGCTTTGTTTTGAAATTGTTTGATTCTCAAATGACCCACATATTGAATAGGTTTGCAAATGCAAAGTAAATAGATATATTATTATTATTATTATTGACAAAAAATTGAAAATATATTTCTGTTCTACATTTTTGGGTAACAGTTAAAGAGTTGCTATTTATTTTTAAACAAAGGTCATGTACCTACTATCACGTTTTGTTCCTTACTTCCTTATTGTGACAGCTGAAAATGTTCAAGCGCAGTGTAGGTTTAATTTAAGATCTGAGACTGTTTTACAAAAGCAACGCATTTCCTTTTATATTGTAATTGGACATGGTCTCATAACTGCTCTGGTATCATAAATTGAAAAGAGTCAAAAGTCGTCTTCAAACCATGTGTTTTTCCAATATTGTTATGATGTTGACTGGTACTGGTACTAGTAATTTTTTTAAATAATGAATTCCAACTTAATTGAAGCTTATTCAATTGGAATCTACGATTTCTTACTACTGTTTATGAAAAAGTGGAAATAAGTACAGGGAATTTTTGTTCTTGATTCATTGTTTTTAATTAATTTTTTATTAATCTATTGTTATAATAACATATTTATATTCAGTAGCTAGAGTATAAATATGAATTTTGAAAGTAATGCTGTCTATATTGGTCAAACCAGTTGAAATTTTGAAATTTGATTTGATGAACAGCATTCAGATTAGAACAACCTTATAAATCCCTTTACACAAAACATCTACTTGACCATAACATTCATTAACACCTTACACAAAACTGGAAGTATTACATATATGTGCTAGTATACTAGAATTAGATTTCCTTGAAGAATTAAAAATTAGACGACCCATGATATGAAGTAGTCAATAAACAGATAAATCTAGGGAGCTCTCCACTATTTAACTGTCTTCTTAAGTAACAATTGTAAAGATCGGCAGATATAGTTTTCCTTGCTTTCCCAAGTAAATCACAAGATAGATCTAGCCAAAATAGGCATTGAACATAAAGTAGGCATCACATTAAATGTAACTTGTTAGTATGTCAATATTGAAATAATTATCAATAAGTATCTGATAATTTTGATAAGTTCTTCTATTAAATAGATAAATTAATTAGAAAAAGTGTTAGTTTCAGTTTTAAGAGATACCTAGGTACTTTTAAACTATCCTAAATATTATTTCAACTCTTGTTTATCCACTCTTGAATAATCTGGTTACTTCATTATAAGTATGAATAGATTGTAACCAATATTGTTATCTATAAAGTTGAATAAAATATTACAATCTATATAAATATTAGTTGATCTAACATTTTAAAATATAGGACAGATTGACATTGAAAATCTTTTAAAAATACCGTTCTTTAATGCTCATTACCATCTACTTGAATATTTAGTGAAGGAAAGTGGGTTCCACCAACGTAATCATTTAATATTGAATAGGTTTTATCTTTGTTAGTCATAATATTGAATGGTATATTATATTATTAATGATGTGTACAAGGATTCGTCTAGTAGATACGGTACCGAACAATTACTTGTTGATTCATCTTTTTTTTTTTGTTAACTGTTTGATGTCTATTATTATGTTTTGACTGAATTTGTAACGGTAATTCATAATGGTGTCAAGAGATGAATTGTATAAAATAAAATTACGAATACAACGCATTTTTCAGCGAAAAAAATTTGGAAAATCTGGAAAATTTTCATTTAAAAAAATTCATATCTTCGTCGTTTGTCAAGTTAAAGCGCTGAAACTTCGTAGAAGTTCTTTATGTGCGCGAAGAGCTGGTATGGTTAATTACTTTTGCAATGAAGTTGAAACGGTCCAAATTGTAACCATATAATGAAGGATTTAAAAAAGATATTGCACGAAGTCTCGGAAGATGTCAATATACAGTATCAAATATTTTAAAAAGGTACCAAGTCTACAGAAAAGTTGGGGAACGGTACCCCAGCTGCAATCTCTTGAAGATCGTTAGTTTTGGAGGTGGCGGTGTAATGCTCTGGGGAGGGTCCGAACTCGTGGAAGTGGTTGGACGAATGACTAGTGATTGATTACCTTGATGCGGTCCAAGTTTAAAGATTACATTGGCCACCATATAGCACTGAATTGAATCAGAACACTTGTGGGATTATCTTGAACAGTAATTAGAGCTCGAGGGGGGGGAATACTCACTCTAGTCTTAACCAAAATACTTGTATTTGTCATGCAAGTAAACTATGCTCTAATTTTAAGCAAAATATTTGTCATGCATGACGCATTTAAGATATTATTTTTTCACGATCTTCTTCCAATAAAATCTTGAGATTATGCACTGAAATATTATTAAATAATCTGTTTTTCGTAATTCATAGTATTTAAATGGCTTGATTCGTCAGAATTTATTTTTGCAAAATAAAATT
The DNA here is from genome assembly GCA_910591675.1 of Galerucella calmariensis. Classification (NCBI taxonomy): domain Eukaryota; kingdom Metazoa; phylum Arthropoda; class Insecta; order Coleoptera; family Chrysomelidae; genus Galerucella; species Galerucella calmariensis. The sequence goes on from CAJUYG010000334.1 coordinate 121,270, forward strand.
ACCTATGAGAATAAAAAAATATATCAATTTTGTCCATGAGGTTCCTCTTAAACCTTAAACAAAAAGGAATTGTATGAAAAGCATTTCTTTTAGGTAACAATACAAGAAATTATCTAGACATGTTTCCATTCATTTGTAAATAAATTTCGTCACTTCGTTGTCATTTATCAGTTGATTTAACCATATTTCTACCAAATAAATTTGAATTGGGTGCAAATATTTCAATATCAGAACCACATTATAAACTTTGTGATAAAATTTGACACAAGTAAGGAAACAATATTAATGTTTCAAATGCTAGTTTTTATAACATCTTTTTATCTCCAAATACATTTTTGATGAAAAAGAAACCATTTTTCGTTAGTTTCTCTGTATGTTGAAGATCAGTTTTGTTTAATACTTTTGAACAAATTAAAAATTGTGTAGCTTGAAAATTCTTTCTTGATTCTAATAGTACAATTTAAATAATTCCAATGTTGTCAGATTTTGATCAAATACCTAAATAGGACATCCAGATGATATAGTAATATTAGTTCGAGCTAAATTTGAGGGAACAATAATATGTGATTCTTTTTTCTCTTTTTTTTGGGAATCAAATTTTTTTTGTTGTCAGATAGGGACCAAAAATTATTTCATTACTAGTTAATCTTGACAACGGTAGCTGGAACGCTACCGAAACGTCGAAATAAAAAATAAACATTATATTGTGGTTTGATTCCCAAAAAAAAGAGAGAAAAGAATAAGTAATGCCACAAGGAACTTACACAAAATAATATGTGACCTCGAAAACGAACTCGAACTTATCGGACAGTCTACCTTGAGATTTTGATATTTGACAACTAAATCCAACAACAATATCAATGAAAATTGCTGGTAACGCATAAACGTGCTGGTTCGAAATAAACTATTTTTCAAAATATTTACAGGTTTACCTGAAATATTGTCATGTAAAATTTTCAAGTATCGGTATCTCCATTTAATTGAGTTAATTAAGTACCAAGTAACACATTTCTCATGATTACTTGTTGATATCTAATATAAATAGTTAAAGAAAACAATTTTATAAGACAGTATTTAATTGTGGGATGCGTTGCAAATAATAAGATTGTCTCAAGGTTAATGACGCAGATCAGTTTAACGAAATATGTTACCATCTTTATTTTTATGGTTTAGCCAAGATCTACCGTTACAGGAAGTTTTTAAATAAAATGTTTTCTGGGTTATCCATTACAAAAAATAAATAATTAATCATACATGTTGAAACTTTTTTATTCCATCTCTAAACTGTTCAGTATCGAGATTCGAGAGTAATCGTAAATAAAAAAGTTGACAAATAAACAGTGGTTTTTATTAGTTGAAAAATTGCTGAGAAAAAAACATGAAAAGTGTCGGGTCCCGGAAATCTTAGATCTTTATTTCATATAAAGTTTTTAAAATAGGGAAGGGGATATTATATACTGTAGACTTTAATCTCCAGGTACTTGTGACTTATTTAAAAAACAATACATATAATAGGTATATTCATAAACTAATTTTATTGACATATATATTCATTTTTTCAGACTTGCTGAACTTAAGAAAGAAAATGGAAACCAATTATATAAAATCAAACTATATAAATCTGCACTGCCTCTCTACAGCGAAGCCATTAAACTTTGTCCAGATACAGCTTCTTATTATGGAAACAGAGCCGCCTGCTATATGATGCTTAACCGGTTTGTACTTTTTTGTTGTGTATTTGTATATAGAACGAGGAATATCCTTTGGTTACATGGAGTTTAACACAGAGTCCATAAGCGAAAATGTGTTGGAAAAGAAACAATTATAAATTCAGTATATTATTACTCTTTTTCTCTGACAGCCTCCCACACACACACAACCAAACTTGTATTCAATTGGCAAAAAGTTTTAAGTCTATCCTTTCTAATTATTTGTCGATATGTAAAATTTTACTTACTATTACATTAAGTGGATTATATTGCCTAATTGTATATATTTATTCCTAGATATCCTGATGCCTTACAAGATGTCAGAAGGAGTGTTCAATTAGATCCCAAATTTACCAAGGGTTATATACGAATGGCAAAATGCGGTATAGCAATGGGCGATCTAAAAACAGCAGAATTCGCAATCAAGAAAGCTCAAGATATGCAAGTTGATGGACAAAGTAAGTTTTTCAAATCAGTCGATCGATTTATACAAAAAGCATTCAATAATAAAATAGGGTAATACAATCGTAAAAACTGTTGCTTGTTCATTGTGTTTATTACAAAGGTATGTTATACTTTCTTATTGCAAACTTAACCCGGCTGCATCATTTTTCTATAGTAAAAGCCAAATAATAATTGTGAACATTTGCAGCATTGTCAGATTGTTCTGAAATATGAAAACAGAAAATAACTGAATAAACAAGTATACCGTTTTTTGTTATTTATATTTATGAATAGATTTGACAGAGTAAGGAAACTAAGTGGTACCTAGTACGTCATCTGATTGACTTTCTCAAAACTACCAGGATTATACAGTTAATATTATTTCACAACATTATGTATAATTTGAAAACAGAATTTTTGTTTCGAGTCATAAATCTGTTTTGTTTTTTCTTATAGCTATCGCCAATGAAATAAAATCCTATGAGAAATTGAAACAGTATGAATCTGAAAGCAACAAGGCATATGAAAAACAAGATTATCGAAAGGTGACTTTCTGCATGGATCGTTGTCTGGATGAAGCACCCACTTGCAATCGTTATAAACTTATCAAAGCTGAAAGTCTCACTTTCCTCGGTCGATTTCAAGAGGCTCAGGAAATAGCTAACAGGTATTATTGATCAGTAGGGCGCTCAACTAAATGTAGATCGTTAATTCTAAGGGAACAAATTATTGTTATATCAAAACGGTACTTACTTAAAAAAACACGCCTTGTATAATAGATTAGGAAAAATCCAAATAAAATAGTGTAGATTCAAAATTATTCTCAAACTCCAACGTCATTACATAATTAATAAAATAGAAAGTGGAGAAATAACAACCATTTTTCTTTTCAGCATATTACATATAGATAAAGGTAATGCCGATGCGATATATGTTAGAGGTATTTGTCTGTTTTACGAAGATAATTTAGAGAGTGCATTCCAGCACTTTCAGCAAGTACTAAGATTGGCCCCCGATCACAAGAAAGCTATGAATGTTTACAAAAAAGCCAAATTATTGAAAAAGACCAAAGAAGACGGTAACGAGGCATACAAATCTTGTAAATTCCAAGTAAGTTATTCAGGGCTATTCTGTAAGTAAAGTGGTTATCGCAGTTGTTAACCATAGCAACTCTGCTAACAACTTTCGATAATGACTTTAGTAACCACTTTCGAAATTTTGGTATTCTCTAATACACGGCTGGCAACTGTTGTTATGATAACAACCTTCAAGACCCAAACGTGAAAATGGACGTGACAGCGCCGCAAAATAGTTCTAATGTGCGCAAAATAGGTCTAGTCGTTTCTTTGCTTTGACAGAGTAAATAATTATAAACTTCAAATATCTTTGTGATTGTTTATTTTTTCGGTTAAGCTAAATTTAAATATATAGTTTACGATCAAAATCCTTTTGAAAAACGAATTAAAATAATTTAAAGACAAAATAAATGAAATTTGTAGCTGCATTGAAAAGGAATGATGGATTCTTATTAAGACACATACAGTAGGATTTATAAAGAATGACCAGAAATTTTAATTCTCTATAACAGAGAAAATTACCTAAAATGGTCAACTAAAGTTCTTCTTGTTCTACTACCTAAAGCTAAAATGTTCACATTTTCTTGTCTCTGAATTGGGTCTGGAATGTTTATATTCTCTTCATCATCCGGGCCAGTGGCCCTAAATCATCCATGTGTATTAGCTTTGATACATATATTGTGCAAAGCAGCACATGCATATAGAATATAGAATAAATAAATGAAAACATTCCAATAAGTGTCTGACGCAAGTAGTTATCGTTAACAACTCCTCTAGAGCAGTTGCCAGTGAACCACTTCTCATAGCCACTTGTCATTATGCATAGCAACTCTTATAGCGACTTCACTTCAATAGTGAATACCAATTTCGCGTTTAGCAACTGACCTTGAACATAACGACAATTTACAGTTGCTATCCATAACAACTTTGCTTAGTGAATAGCCCTGATTGTTAATAGTACATTCTCGGAATATATTGTTTAAACTATTGATACATTTTTCAGGATGCTTATAATTTATACACGGAAGCCTTAAAAATAGATCCGCTTAATAAAAAGACGAATGCGAAACTTTATTTCAATCGAGCAACTGTGTTATCAAGACTTACAAAAACTCGCGAAGCAATCGATGATTGCACAGCAGCTCTTAATTTAGACGAATCTTACCTTAAGGCACTACTACGGAGGGCGAAATGTTACGCGGATCTTGGAGAACATGAAGATGCAGTACGAGACTATGAAAAAGTATTCAAGATGGACAAGAGCAAGTAAGTTGTATAAGTTATCAAAGAGAGTAGACGCATATTCCATATTTTGCTTAGATATTAATTTGTAATAGTAAAGTTGATATCAAAAATAACTAATAATAGGGAATAAACCAGTTTTCATTGGAAATTACTTCCAAACTTTAAAATAGAATTCAAATTCCAATGCACTTTCCGACCACCACCCGAGGATTTCCGAACGCTACCGATGTTGTGATGTCATACAATTCGTTTACTTTTGTCAATATGGCCGATATTGCATTAGGTTTTGTGTAGTTTTGTGTTTATATTGTATTTTAATTAACTATTAATTGCTTCATCATTTATATGTTTGTTTGAGACCATTACGTGTTTGTGTGTGCTTTTTTTTATTTCTAAGAGTCAACGTAAAGTGGAAAGTGGACATAAATATTATTTCCGAGGATATTTTAAGACTTTTGATAGAAAATATTTTGTCTGGAGTTTTAATAGACGTTGATTTACACTCTGGAACAATGCAATACTTGGAATACCAAGTTTTTTTCGGCTTTATCCATTTTTAAAGTTTTCAGAAACAAATTAGGTCACATAAACTCAGAGCGAATAAGAACACGAATAAGAACGTAAACAAATCGAGTGACGTCAACGGATGGGGCAGCCATCTTTATGACGTGAAGCGCGTTTTGGCGGACTTTCAAATTTTAATATTTTTTAAAGTCGTTTTAAAAGTAGAGTTTATATTTTTTTGAAAAAATAGGTATGCAAGGTGTTGGAAGACCTGATGAAGCGTCAATTTCCACCAATTGCAAAATTTATGCTTGTACCCTATTGCTAGTATCTCATTCGAAAATTAATAATCGATTGCTGTGTTGAAATATTCTTCCCAATAGGCAAGATGACAGTCACTAAGAATCACTGAAATATTGATTTGATATAACTATATAAGATACAGATTCTAAAGAAATCACTTATTTTTATTTTACTTGTGTGATTACATTTATTTGAGTAAAAATATAAGCACAAAATTTAACCATCCGCCATCTTATCTCAAACACCAATCAGAAGAGAGTGACGTCGTACTTTCGCAAATATCTATGATCCGAACATATGTTTTGAATTTACTTTGTTGTATGATGGCTTTGCTTGGTTCATGTTTAAAGTGTTTGAAGTTTGACTCATAGAGAAATATAATCTGTCTATGGTTTGACTTTGACGACTTTACCACAGGACACAGATCATAGATAACCGATCGACACAGATCACCTATAAGTGGTATTTACGAATTGATGATGTCATAGACAGACGCCATTACTATTCTAGCGTTTTGACGTATAATTTGAAATGTGTTTCTTAAAGTTGAATTTTTTCTTTAAAAACTTTTTTTCTTACAGAAATAACATTTATTGTAAATAAAGTATATACGTGAGAACATCGAGGAGCATTTTGTCAAAATCAGTCATCATGCCTATTGTCATTCTCATTACCAGAATTTAGTGTCACGTCTGTCACATTTTAATTTTTAACAAAATCAAAATCCCTGTCCGCCTGTCCACATCCTGCCTTTAGGGCCGGTTTTACAATGGTATAAACTAAGAGTAAGCGTACTCTTGGTATAAGATGTATTCTAGCGTTTTACAAAGCAGGTATAAGTTTAACCATGAAATAGGATACTCGGAAACTCTAGAATAAGCTGTACAGTCGCCGAACAGACAGATATGTCGGTTACTCTACGAATAACCTCAAAAAGTGACATAAACGCAGGTTGTTTACACTAGTTTAACATTTGGATTTGGAGGCATGAGCTTTTATTTTCATTTGTAGTGAATATACCTATAAATTATGTCTGTAAAAGCAAAAAACGAACGCGTTGTAGCTAGTTAGTAGATATTTCTTCTCTGATTTGCTCTTTCTTACATAAATCTGGCCACAAACTCATCGTCATCTAAGAAATTGATCCTACAGTAACGAATTATTAAAAAATTGATAATTTAGAAGGAATTTGAGTAGTTATCTTTCATAGCGGAACTATATCTTCATCATCGGAAGATTAAAATATTGGTTAGGTTAGGTTCATATAAATCCATTTTAAAATAATAAACTCTCTTACGACAGCAGAAGTTAAGTTTTAAGGTTAACGAAGAAAAATATCACATATGACAGGACTGACAGGAGATATCAATTTATATGAACTACATTCACGTTACTCCGAGAATTGCTATACCGGTGTAAAAAAAGCATCGTAAAACCAACTAGTTTTATACTAGGTATAAATTCTGGTATAACTTTATTCCCAGAATAACTAAACTGTTATTTATACCTAGTATAAATCTCTCTTGTAAAACCGGCCCTTAGTCGACTTAGCTAAATAAGACACGGTGCAGTTGAATTACACTTTTACTTAATGAATATAGTTTCACTTATGAAAGTATTACTTAGAAGAAGAAACGGTGCAGTTGACCCTTAGCATATATTGAAGGCATGATGAGAAGTGATACTGTTATCTCTTGGCTGAAAATTGGTGCCATTCAGTTGAAAGACAGTAGCATTAAGTTAACACTTTGCTAGTGTATGTTTCAATAACTCTTGGTTATGTAAAATATGAGTGATGATGGTAGTTCCAATGTATCATTGTCATATTGACATTTATAAAACTAATTAAAAATATCTAAAAACGAATGGCATCTTGTAGACAGTATACAAGGTAAAAACTACCAAGGGTCGGTTGTTCAGTAGAAGTTTAATTCATTAATTAAGTGAACCAGATTCAATATTCTAATTAGGAACAGAATATTATGTATTTTTCAAATGGAAACTAATCAAAATCATAGTTTTTATACAGGTTCGGCAAATATTTACCTTATTTACCTTCCGTGTAACCAGATACAGTAGGACTCAAACTCCTGGATGTTTGAAAACGTTCAATCCTACAATTCGAATACGACCTGCGGACAGACTGTCCAAGAGCACATTTTATTTCAATTTTGCATAAAATTCAAGTTATAGTGAAATGAAATGACCATTAAATGTCGTTTTTATTCATGTGTGTATAAATATTATTCTTTGTTTCAGAGAAAATAAAAAGTTGTTGCAAGATGCTAAAATTGCGCTAAAAAGATCGAAACGAAAAGACTATTATACAATCCTCGGTGTTGAACGAAATGCAGGGGAAGATGAAATCAAAAGGGCTTACAAAAAACGAGCGCTCATCCACCATCCCGACAGACATGCCAATGCTTCCGAAAACGAAAAAAAAGAACAGGAAAAGAAATTCAAGGAAGTCGGTGAAGCGTATGGTATACTTTCGGATCCGAAAAAGAAAGCTCGATACGATAATGGGCAAGACATGTATGATTTCGATGGTGGAATGTCAGGTTAGTTTTCAATTAAAGTATGAGTAGTGGATGCGCGAAAAAAATGTTGTCTACAGGTTTGTCCCCGAAATGGAATTTGAAACACTAGCTGTAATTCTGCTACTAATCAAAATGGAACCATAAAAACAATAAATTGTTTGTTTTTGATAAATTGAATATAACATTTTTCTTTCTTTCAGATATAGATCCAACGCAGGTATTCCATAGCTTCTTTGGAGGAAGTGGTGGGCACGCTCCTCATGGAGGTCAAGAATTTTCTTTTGGTGGTTTCCCCGGTTCATTTAGCTTCCAATTCGGATAAATACTGTAGATTGAACGTACACCGTACATTCCAGTGTTGTAGAATTTTTGTTTTTGGTTTTGTGAAATGTACTTTTATTCCTATTTGTAGTATTTATTCTTAACTTATCTCCTTTTATCGATGTTTTTTAATATACATAACTGTACTAAGAAGCAACTTATCTGATCCAAATCAAAGAAAGATTATTATCTGTAAGTCGGTATCGGTCGTTTAGTTCAAGCATCAGCAGTTTTTACGTTATTGTAAAAAAAATTCTATTTACTACTTTAGATGATAGCAGAGATAAGACGAGCTATATTTGAGGTGATGTACATTTTTTTTGTTCTTTTTTCTGAGCAATAAAATATTAATATAGATATTCTTTTGATCTTAGAAAGTCTTATTTATTGTATTAACATTTTCCCTACAAATGATTCCCTTTCCTTTCCTCTTCCCACTGAAAAATACAACATGAGATTGGTCCATTGAATAACCAGGAGCTGTAATTTTAAAAGTTACTAGATTAGTTAATAAAAAGCGTGTGACGAAATTATAAACAGACGAATCTACACTGTGGGCCGAAATAAAGGAGTACATTTTTTATTTGAAAATATTTTTTTTGTTTTTTGGGCGATTTATTTCCTTTTTGCAGGGCTAATAACCTAACATGTCCTCAACATGACTGTATCTGTAGAGTAGGGAGGGTGAGTGTGTAGGCTCACAGCACTTAGGCCACATGTGACCCATTGTACATCCTCCCGAGGAGTTGTCCTCCTAGGTCATTGTCCATCCTGTCCTTCTCAGGAAGGTGGACAGGTCACTGGGAGACATCTCCTTTATATCGGCAGGTGTAGGCCAAGACTCACGGAACTGACTTGACGATAACTCCGGACACTCGCATACGACATGCCTGACAGTTTCATCTTCCTGTTCACACATCCTGCATAGAGGTGTGTCCACTAGCCCCATAGTATGGAGGTGTTTACTTAGTTGACAGTGACCAGTCAGAAATCCTACTGTTAAACGTAGGTTTTTCCTGGTCATCGCCAAATATTTCTTCGGCGCCAGCTTCCCAGGGGCGCCCAGGGTGATCCTGGCAAAACTGCATCCTTTGATTCCATCCCATCTCTTAATGGATTGAGCATGGGTGTAACGTTTGGCTAGTTCCGCAATTGTCCTAGAATTTTTAGTCCAGCGGCTTCCCTGGCTAAAGAATCAGCAATGCGATTTCCTTTACTCCTGTCGTGCCCTTTAACCCACCTCAGGATAATGTTGTTATCTGCCGAGACGTCAGCTAAATCTTGGTGGCACTCTAGTACTAGCCTCGATATAACACGTTGTCTGTTCAAGGCTAATAGGGCTTGTCTACTATCAGTGCAGATTATTATGGTTTTGCCAGAAATTCCTCTTCTGGTTAGTTCTTTTGTGGCAATTGAGATACCAGCCAGTTCTGTTTGAACCACGCTGGTATTGTTTCCCATTCCCCACTTAATCTTGAGGCTCAGTGCTCTCGAGTAAACTCCACAGCCTGAGCCTTCTTTCATTTTTGAACCATCTGTATATATGCGTATTGCATTTGCAGCATCTGGCTCTGTGTTCTGTTTTATTTGAATTTTGTAGGGTTTGTTAAACAAAAACCTGGGTTCAATTGCATCGTTGGCTGCCTGCAGGAGAGGTAGCGCAGTGAGCGCTTCCTTCCATAGGCTCAACCTCAATTGGCCCATTCCTACTTCGGGGTTTACACCAGCCGTGCGCAATCGTACCATTGCCATTAACGCAACCTCCTTGAAGTCATTTGCGCCATAAATTGTTAGCCCAATTAATGCACCCTGTTCAAAATTGTTCCAAACAAACTGCGTTCTTTCTTTGAGCTGCTCGATTGTTTCAAATTGTTGTCCCTCATAAAAATTTTGTTCGAAAATTCCCCAAATTGAATAATCAACCGGATTTAACTCTGGTCTGTTAGGTGGCCACATTCATACTATTTTTCTCTAAGTTTTAAAGTTACTAAACTCTTTTCATAAATGTGTTATTTGTTAAAATGTTATTTAATAAAAAAATGGTGTTACGCGAATCCGGTAATTTCGAAAAATTTCCTTTTTACTGAAGTGTTCTGGATAGTTAATTTACCGAAAAAGCATATTAGTATAATTTCAGCTAAGACAGTTTTCATTTGCACCGAGCTCAAATGCACTGTTATATAATTTTTTTTATAAGTCCGACCCTGTATATTATTTTTGCTTTCAAATTTACAGTCATGTTGAGGACATGTTAGGTTATTAGCCCTGCAAAAAGAAAATAAATCGCCCAAAATACAAAAAAAATATTTTCAATTAAAAAATGTACTCCTTTATTTCGGCCCACAGTGTATAGTCGATTCTTAAGAGTGAGATTTACACAAAAAGGTAACCCATTATATAGGACTGTCTCCCTACTTTTAGTGGTCGAGGCCCTCTACATTTTATCCTACTTTCGGCACGGTTATGCTTTTCTTGGTCTAGTCCTGAGTGAATTTTGGGATTTCTATTCAGTTTAGGCGGTTATTATAGAGATGGATATATTATTATCTCTAGGAAAGCAGGTGACTATCAATACCTAGACAAATTCAATGAGCTATGCTGCTAGAACAACATTGTTACCTTACTGTGGATTCCAGGACACACTAGAATAAAAGAAAGGGACTAAAAAACTCTTGGGGCCGGAAAGAAGAAACCTTCATCCGCATATTTGTGTATTGCCTTGGATTTCAGTATCTTAAGGCACAATTCTTTCCTTGGGTGGTCAAAATAATGACTTACCATAAGCAGAAGTAAATTATGGAAACTATTACGAGAGATTTGATTTCACTGTTAATTTATAGAGAAGACATTGTATGTTGGAGAAAGAATTATCTTAGAGCTGGAAAAAAGCCGAGTCATACTCATAAAGAAAAACTGAAGATGTACCAGCTGGACGATATCATGGAGCCGTTGAATCTATATTAATTAATGTTGGAGTTGAAGGTGCGTCAGATTCTGATGAAATTGAATTTTGATTAGGTACATAATCTGCAAGTTTTTAACAAATCAGCCCTTAGGGCTACAAATCATTCTTATATGTAGAGCTTACTAATTAATTGATTAAATTGAATAATCTAGGATCTTATTCTTTCCCAACTACACACTGCTCTGTCATGGCAAATTTATCACTTCTAAATATTGGTATTGGTATTAGGGTTCTATTGTCCTCGCTACCTCTGCGGTTCACTATACAGAAATAATCTATCGAAAGAAGCGCTTACAATTCTTTGAATCACCCTGAAGTGTTTCAGACACGTTTTTGAATTTATAATGCGCTCTTCAGCTATCAATATGATAAAAATACATTATAATAACAAGAAATAAATGCAAATGGAAAAATTAAATTATTTGTTTGATACAATTGAACTATGAACAGAAATTAAAAATAATGTTATTCATTGACATTGACTTACCTCATTGTAATGTGTTTTCCATGGCAGTATATTTATTTTGTTTGTTAGCATTTTTTGAATTTGACGTCGTTTTGATAGTCATAGTAAGGATGTTTTTCAAACTTCGCTCTTTCTGCATATACTAAAATCTTGTAAACGCGACCCCACTTCAATACTTAAATTTGTGGAAAATGTCAGATGCATCGGAAGACTTTGACTGTGGTTATTTATTTCAAATTTCTATTTATAAATTTCAATCTATAGAAAATGTGTTTTCCAATAAGCAAGAGGAAAATACTTTCTTCGATGTTCACTCCGATGATCTCGCTCAGTAGCTGTTAACATTTCCAAATATCTAACTATGCGCGGTCTTACCAGTTCCCGGGAGGTATCCTACTATAGTTATATTTCTATAAAATTATTATAATACTATGAAGCACCCTTTCCCAAAAAGAAATATGTTGATCTATTACGATTTTTAATTATATATTTGTCATGGTTTTATCACGGAATAACCCACTTAAATAAAAGAAACTCCTTTTGGACTTTCTATAAGAAATACACATTGTTGCTATTATAGTGGGCAATTTTTATAGAGCGATTTAAATAATTAAATTTAAAAACTATGTAAATGGTTCTAATTGCAAATAAACAGGAAAAGTACATCTGAAACGAAATATTAGACTCGTATAAACCACGTGGGAACAGTAGAAATTACACCAAAATGGCAAATAAATTCTACATTTACTAAACTATGCAGTGATACGCATAGCAAGTGGCGTGATGGGTTGTCTATCCTATGCTTATAGTAACGTTATTTTTAATTGAACGTTTCGGTATCGCTCCAGCTACCGTTAACAAGTATAATTAAGTTTTTATAAAAGTTTGGACCCTATCTCTGACACACTATAAAAAAATTTGACAGCCAGACAATCAATAATTTTAATACTGCAAAAAATAAACCTGTTATAAAATTTCTAAAAAGGTCTAGTGGGTCATATATACTTTTGGTAAAATGTGAAATAAAATAGGTATTAAAACTAGGTAACATATATTTTTGTTATAACAAGATATATTACAAATATTATAGATGTGAACAGATCTTTGGTTTTTTTTATAAAAGAAAATTATATTCTTATGCTATTATACATGTATGCATAAGGCACGTTTATGTTTAATAAAAAATCATATTTCAACTTTTAATTTCATTTTTGGAAGTCACTTA
>CAJUYG010000334.1:139067-149257 GCA_910591675.1 Galerucella calmariensis
TAAATAACTATTATTTCACATTTTACCAGAGATGTGATCTACTATGAATGGACCTTAAAAAAATTGGACAACAAAGTTTTGTAGTCTTAAACTTCAAAGTATTATTGATTGTCTAGTTGTCATATTTTTTTCGTTGTGTCAGATAGGGACCAAAAATTATTTTATTACTAGTTAATCTTGACAAAGGTAGCTGGAACGCTACCGAAACATCGAAATAAAAAATAAAAAGCATTATTGTGGTTTGATTCCCAAAAAATAAGAGAAAAAATTAAAATAAGTGATTGCTTTAGGATCTTTGTAATCTATACAATTAATTCAAATGATTATTCCAGTTATTCTCAGTGTCATCATGCCTATTGAAACACTTAAAATAATTTCAAGGATTAGGTATCCCTACGTATTTTCAACACTATATCCGTAATTGGAAAGTCGAAAATTAGAGGAGATAGAAAAGAATTAAGACATCAAGACTAATTTTTTTTTGTTAAACAAAAGCCATACTTTAATCAGATCTTCGGTAAGTTGAATCATTTTCGACATTTTAGGCGATTTTTCAAAACTGACTCGAGCTGTTATATATAGTAGGTACATTGTGTACCAAGTAGGAAAAGTCCTTGGACGATTGCGAATATAGCACACAGTCCAGGAATGTGGCTTTTCCTAGGAGATAAACATACTATTTAGATGTTGGTTGTGAAAAAAATTCGCTGGCTATTCATCTAAAGTCGGTTCGCTCTAAAAAAACCGCACGAAAGTAAAATCACGTGAATATGGAATGACGTACGCAAGTGGATAAGGTTGAACAGGGGCGTATTCTGTTCCCCTACTGCCAATATTTCAATTCTAGTCGTCCAGTACGCAGCCGACTTAGAGTAGATCACGCGTGGTCATTGTTTACATGCGGTTTGTCTTGGGACCGTCCAGACTATAGTCTGCTTAATGATCGAAGGGTTATATTCTGACTCTTAATGATTGGTTTTTTGCTAGGCGATGAAATTTTTTCAGAAACAACAGAAAAATCATCCAGACAATGCCAAATGCCAACAGAATTGGAGGACAGCTAATGATACGCCTCTGTCTTGCAAGAGCTGTAATGGGAGGTAACATTGAAAATGAGATGTGCGCATGGGGGCGGGCTCGCCATCTCGTTTGTTGCTTGCAGTACATAGATATAAATTTGTGTATGAATACAAAACCTACCCTTTTGGACTACTCCTAGTAAAGACAGAATGTTTGGATGTCTGAACGCGCTCATTATTTCTACTTCTCTCAAAAAGTCCTCTTCGGCTTCTTTGTTTGCAGTCGTTTTGAGAACTTTGATGGCTACTATTTTAGTTTGATTTTCGTCGTCGCATAGAAGTTCACCTGAAATCGAATAACATAATTGTGATGAGTAAAATAAACAATGACAAAGACCAGTTTTGGAATTATTTCGAATAGTAAACTAGAACTGCATAATGCGCAAAATCGAATTAAAGACAGTTCTTGAGCTGTCTGAAACAACTGAAACAAGAAATCTTTATATTATCATGAAGCGTTAAATACAGCGATGTATTCCAAGATTGTATTGGTTAAAGCATGCGCCGTATAGTTGATAGGGTTATAAACTTCATGTGTAATACAAATTTTTTGATAGTTTTTTGAGAAAGGGGAGGGAATATTCCACGATTTTTTCTTCCCCTTCTCTCTCGAAAAAATATTAAAAACATTGGATAGAAAAGAAAAAAATAAGAAGGCATAGGAAATATATTGGGGTGTTCCTATTAGGCCGGATTTAATAAACTATTCTATCTACAACTGTCATATAACGGGTACGATTTGACACTATTTTCAGTGTATATTACCGCACTAGTGCGTTTTATTAACGCACTTATGTGATTACTGCAAACTTCACATGCGTGCGTTAATAATGTCCATATCCCAATAATGACATAAATAACTATTACAAGGATTAAAAAATGTTAATTATTTTGTTTCATCGCATATCAATTTATTGCTTTCATAAACATAATAGATGATACGTATGATCATCATTATTTATATTCGTTAAAATTAACATAAAATTTTAAGCAGTTTTAAAATAAAAACTGGACACTACTCATTAGTTATTGCTACTAAAAATAGATAATAATAAATTCATAGAAATTGAAATAGCAATGTCCAGGTAGGAATGTGGCTCTATAGGTCTTAATATAACTCAAATCGCAGTGTTCGCCCCCCTGGGGATAGCGTTATAAGGGAGCATCGAATACATGAACAAGACATAAACTTTTTCACATCTTTTTTCTTTCGCATTAGCCGCAAGCGGTCGTTATAAGAAGCAGCTACAGTAATCTATGGTTATATTTTTTATTTTTGTTATTTCCATCCATTACATTTTTAAAATTAGACTGGTGGTAGGGAGCATGGGGAAGAATTTTAAATTCTTTCTTGAGTTTATATGAATCAAAAAAAAGGTAGAACGTGTCGCGGGACACACGGTAGGAACTTTAGTTCCTTTTAAGCAAAAGTTATGTAATACATCTGACGTTATAGATAAACAATTTGCATATTCTTTGGTGGTTGAGTAGTAAACACACCAGACACTCACGCGGTAGACCCGGGTTCGATTCCCCGCGAGGAATTTTTTTTATTGTTAATTTTATTTTTAAATAATCATTCTGCTTGATATTAATAACGACAACAGGTAGACGTTCGAAATATTTAGCAGAATATTCATTATTATAGATAATGGTACGGTACCCTCCATGAGGGAGTCCGACTGGCAACATCTACTTATAACAGCATCGTATATTTAAAAAAGGAAACCGTAGCATTATACAAATTGGACATTCGTTTACCACAAAATTAGTGGAAACATAAAATTGAATTGTTAAATTTTTAATTTGAAGTTATATTACAGTTTATAGAAATTTTTATTTTCTAGATTTTTTCCTAAGTGGGTCGTAGAAAAAATATGCTGCTCGACTCGTGTGGATTGTCCATATCGCACTTGAACGATTGAGCACTCCGCCTACGGCGTCGTGCTTCATCTTCGTCCTCGTGCGATATGGCCATCATATCCACACTAGTTGCACAAACTACAATTTCTTTCAAAATATGCCCTTTTACATTTAAAAACAACCTGCCAAATGTCAAATCAATTTAACAATCCATTTTAAAGTTATCGAATTAAAACATTCAAGTTTTCAAAATTTCAACACCCTGTATTTCGAAAAGTAGCTAGACTCCTTAATCGCGCAAAAATATTATGGAAATAATAGTAAAAATTTATCCGAACAAATTCAAGTAGATCACTAGCACTCCGAATACCAGCTTTGCATAGAATTTCAATATAGCATCGGTGGTTCAGTGGTTAGAATGCTCGCATTGCACGCGGGCGGCCCGGGTTCGAATCCGGGTATGCATATTTATTATTATGAATCGCTGCTTCGTAAACGAGAGAGAGACTAAGGAGGCACAAGCACGCAAAAGCAAGGCACATAACGAAGAAATGTAACATAACGCAGCGTAACGTAACGCGTAACGGTCAGATCTTTTGCGTCGCGACCCCTGGTCGCTCAAACATAACCTGGCGTAAAGAACTAAAGTTCCAAAAATTCCACGAATATAGGTAGTTTCGGATTAAGTACAATGACAGGTCACATCGACATCACATCGACTGTATTGAGAGGTATACTCCACCCGGATGCAGACGAACTGTGCCTCACTAATCCTCAGGTATAAAAATAATGCGCCAAAAGATTAGAATTTTAACAGGAGCCTAACGGCAGAAATGAAGAGGGATGGTATACGTACATGCCACGAGAAAAGAGAAAAGCAAGGATTGTAATACGAGGACTGACAAAACTGCGAAGACACGCAAGAAATAAAAGAAGAAATCGAAAAAGGAGGAGTCCGCTTAGGAAGAGTCAGCCAACTTCACTCCAGATGTGGAGAAAAAAACCACTACCCATCTACATAATAGAGCTGGAAGTAGAAGAAAATGATCAGATGGAAGGAACAAAGGAGAGGAAATGGACCGACGCAGAGTGTTACAACTGCCAAGGATTCCACCACGGACAGACGGTATGTAGTGTAAGCACTAAGTGCAAGAATGCTCAAGGCCGAAGAACAAGCCGGCCACCTGCACAAACTGCAAGCGGGAACACCCGGCGAACTACAGAGCCCACAAGCCCAAACAACCTGAAGACAAGGAAACCTGCAACAAAAACAACGAAGACAGGAGTCAGCTACGCACAAACTACAACTAACAAGAAAACGACAACATCGACGAAACAACAGGTTCTCGAGCAGGTGACAAGTCTATTAGCTCAGCTAATGGCCTAAACTCACTCCTTAAGGTTGTCTTTCACGGCAGTTAGTCGGCGAAGGGCACACTTTGTAGAGGCAGTGCAAAACACAATCAACGGATGACAAAAACAGGAGCGGGTAAACATACAACACGGCTCCACCCACCACGTCAAAGTTAGTAGTTGAGGTGCGCATGCGTTCAAGCAGCCTTTAACTTTTGATTAGCCTTAGATTAGCGCAATTGGTAGGGTATTGAGCTTACAACTCAGAGGTCGTAGGTTCGAAACCCGTTTAGGTGCTGGATTTTTTAGTTTTTTATTTCTTATTTTTTGATATTTCTATACATAGTTACACTTTGATCAACCGGGTTTGGGCCTGGGTTTTCTTGTTTTTTTTTTAGTTTTATATTTCTTATTTTCTGATATTTCTATACATAGTTACACTTTGAAGAACCGGGTTTGGGCCTGGGTTTTCTTTTTTTTTTAGTTTTATATTTCTAATATTTACATATTTATTTCAATATTGTTATGTTATTACAAAATTTTGCAAAGTCTTGAGTCATGCGCAGTTGAAGGAGCCGTGTTGTATGTTTACCCGTTCCTGGCAAAAACAAGCTAGAAGACCGCCAAAGAAATAACATCCGAGGCTACACGGCTAAGGAGAAGACAGCTCGACCTTAGACAGCAGCCATTTGGATAAGGACGAGCTGTACACGGAAAACGCGAGCGACGATGATAGGTCTATTCTCACAAGCATCACAGACAGTCTTTGACAATCCGAATTCGGCGCAAAGACCCTAAAGCGTCCTCCCGACAACATTTTAGTGTCTGTGCGCCGAGTTCGGATTGTCAAAGACCAGTCAAAGACTGTCTGTGATGCTTGTGAGAACTTGATGAGACTCATCGGATAAGATGGGGGTATGGTGGAAGTCCTCCCCAGAGAGTATCTCGGCTAGAGTGATCCCTGGAGATACGGGTTCATCTAGCACGTGTGTGTGTTAGAATTTTAATATCTGATCTTAAACTACATATTTAAAAACTACCTACAATTATCGGGTTATTTGTTGTAATTCGAAGGGTGGACTGTTTTGTTATATATAATATACCAGCTCTTTTTATGTTATGTTTTAGACATTCAGAATTAAGTATAATATATTTTTATCTGCGTATGTATCTTACATAAAAATAGAACGAATATTTTACAATAAATTCATGAAATACATGATTCAGTACTAAATCTATCAATTTCTAGCTTTGTTGTTTTTTCTATATTCATAACTATGTATATTTGTACAGTTGTATATTGCATGAGAATATAATTATTTTACACAGTATAATATATATTTTTTTATTTTATTTAAATATTCAATTTGCAACTAATTCTAAATTGAAATAAATATTGGCGCAGATATTAGATCAATAATTATTAATAGTATTTTAGAAAATTCATTTAATAATGGAATTAACAGTTAGTTTCATTTAATAAATATAAATAAAATAAAAATTATGTTCTAGAAACAAAGTATTTGTTGAGCGGTCCTGGTAGAATAATAAAAATACGCCACTGGAAAGGCCAATAATCATTTGTTCAGCTGTTGTAGATTAAGCTCGTGTCATTAATCTCAAGTCACGTTGGTATATTACAAAAGCAAAGCACTTTGACGCGCATGTACAAATAATAAAGCCGACTTAGACATAATCTAACTAGTCGACCGGGGTTTTTGAACCGAAAAATACTCTCTTTTAATTCTGTTAAGAACTAGTTCCGAAACAGTGAATAGTGATCGACCCGACAAATCTTATTTTTATTGTACTGCACAATATTTAAAAATTTACGTTGTCGATTGGATACAATGTGAATGAAAACAAGCCTTAAAGTTACAATACTTAGGCGGGCTGAATTCAACTTCATTGTTACAAGTGTAGTCTGTTATAAGTCATCTCGCCATAATGTTCGTAAAAAAAGTTACAAGAGTTTGCAGACAGTTTTCTTCGGTTAAAAATTTAGAAGATATACCCTCACCCAGAGGACTGCCACTGGTTGGTACGACTTTTTCACTTCTAGTTACCGGGGGACCTAAGAAACTTCACAAGTATATGGACAAACGACACAAGAAATTGGGCCCCATTTTTAAGGATAATGTTGGACCGGTCACTGCGGTATTTTTGGCGGATCCTGACGAAATGCGGGCAGTTTTCGCAAAAGAAGGTAAATTGGCTCTTTTCATTTAATAGTATTTTTTAAGCCGCCATTTCTAAGGAATTAAAAAAAACTGCTCGTATTTTGTGTCAATTTCTTACTTAAAATGACTGTAATGAATATGAATAAGTTTCAGTCAGCGTACTTGTAGAATTGTAGCGAATAGGGGGGCTGGGTGGGTAAATAGTAAAGAACCTGGCTAAAATTGTCGTTAAAAAAATAATTAATAGTTAAATTGTCTATTTTTATGAATAAGAGTATAAAAATAATAAGTCAAGAAAACATATTTGTATTCTGTGTAAAATTTAATTTTAAAAATCGCAGAGCGCTTTCTTCAGATTTTACTTTGTGACGTCAATGTGTTGTCGAAAAGTTTCTTGTAACAAATACCTGACGAGTATAGCACTGAAGATGGCTTAACAGCCGAAAGCGCTCTGCGATTTTTAAAATTAAATTTTACACAGAATACAAATATGTTTTCTTGACTTTCTAGTCATGTGTACTCAGCTATAAAGATATTCACCTAAAAATAATAAAGCATTCGTAATCCATAGCCGTATCACTTCTTTTAGTAGACTTCTATCTAAAATAGTTTTTGAAGTTATACCTGGAGTATTTTCAGTAGTAATACCCCTAGGGTCTTGATAATACCGAGATAATTTTGTCATAGAGAATGCTGAAAGCGTGTTGCTTGATAATAGCCCAAGGCCGTAGGCTATTATCTTTGAGCAACACGCTTGAAGGATTCTCTACTACAAAATTTTGAGTATTTATCAAGACAAAAAACTGATTGTCAATCTGATGACGTTTAATAATTTATTAGTTAAAATCAAACAAATATTATTCATTTTTATTCAAAACTACAGTTGTGAAAAGTACAATTGGTAAATTAATTGAATCGTTAGATGCAATACCAAATCTTCGCGACATTTTGAAACCAGTTGTCAGTTTGACGTTTAATTAATTTTTAATAAAAAATAAACACCAAACTGAAAACACCACATGTAGGGTATTATCGCTGTATTACAGCGGTGATTGGATGAAATTTGACACATGACTTGAAATTAAGTAATTTGATTGGTTACTATATTCAGTAAAAAATTATCCTATGAAATAACATTTGTATAAATATATCGGGTTTTCTAAACAAGAACGCATGCACCTTACTTCAAAATCGATTGGTGGGCAGACATTTTTACCACCTTTATATTTATTATTCACAAGACGGAAACCTTTCAAGTTCTGCTATGCGCTTGTATATTTCTTTTTCAAGTCGACGAGTCTTTCGAGAATACTCCCTAAAATTTGTACATGTAAATTTTTTCCCTGTATCGATTGGTGGTCATTAGTCAGTTTTCCAATCACTTCAGTGACGAATTTCAAGCATTTTTCATCCTAAATAATAAAACTACCAGACATTTAATAGTTATTTATGTACCAAGTGATTCTTTATCGGATGAGTCTGAAATTATGAGACGAGCGAAGCGAGGCGAATAACAGGCGAGTCCGATAAAGACACTTTACTGACGTGGTGCATACAAAATTTTATCGCCAACTGCTCAGAATTCAGAATATAAAAAACTGAGTTATATTTCATATGATTTTATTATGACAAAGTAAACAGCACATTATAGAACAAATCTACTTATTATTTGTTATATTTAAATTGAAGGTACACCCTGAAGCATTATAAAAGTAAATTCCTGAAGTAAAAGGAGTTCCAACAATAATTTGTTATAAATAAATCTATAATCGAGCCGTAATAGGGAAACGCGTGACACTGACAGATGATGATTTTCGAGTAATGTCAAAGTCAAAATATTTTACCAGACGCATATGTCACTTTACCAGACGCATATGTAAACTGTTTGCTTACTTCCGGAAATCAATCTGATAATTGACGGTTTTACTGACGGTTGGCGATAAATTAATTTTATCAATAGCCCGTAAACTTGTTTTCAACAAACTTGTTAAAATGTTTACTATAATAATTTAGAATTTACATGAATATCTATTAACATAATTTGACGCATGAGTTTCCGAAGAATAAGATATTCGACTTTTATTTAGAAAAACATTCCCATATACAATATTATTTGGCTCATTATACCTTCGATCGTATGTTTAACGACCGAAGAGTCACGCTTTAAGAAATGATTTTGTAAGATGAAGAGCGTTTCAAGATAATTTTTTCAAATCTAAAAATATTTATACAAGAAATTTTTTATTTCAAAAAAAAAATTCATATGTCTATTTATTAAAATAATATGGGAAAAGGACTTTGTTGAACTCAAAACAAACAGTAGAACATAAAAATATAAAATGAAATATAAAAAATAAGAACAATATCTTATTTATTGCAAAAACTTAAACTACCGTGGCACTTCGAATTGCACAAAAGTTCCTTGCTTTCACAGCTGCATTTAGTCGTGGAACACTCTCTTTTGCAGTTACAACGTGTATAGGCTTGCCCTCCACTTTTTGAATTAGCAGAAGCTGCTTCTCTTAGCGACATTTCTTTTGTTGAAACTTCGTCCATGGAAAGTAACTTTTCTTTACAAATTACGAACTGATTACGGGTGAAAAGCTGCTTCAAGGTACCATTTTTGTTAGCTAATCTATAAAAGTCTGAATCCTCTATTCCAACAACAACCGCTAACACATTTCGAGGGTCTGTACGACCACGGTCGACATTAGGGACTTGAATTCTTACGGTATCACCAATTTGGGCAGGAGGAAACTTTTTTTTTGAAGTTCACAACATTTTTGTTGCTTGAAGTAGAAGATTCTCTTTTGCAGCTACTCTTTTTAAAGAAATTAGCTCGTGTTGTTCAGTCAGTGCTTGAGATAAAGATGTCTAAAAACTTGTCGCGACCTGCAGTGTCCAAGTTCACCGGACCTCATTTGTGTTTGTCGACATATACCGGTGAAAGTCCGAATGTATAATAGAATTAAGAAATGTTCGGACTTTCACCAAGACATTTGACATTTGTCGACATCCACCGGCGAATGTTAACATTCACTACTTTCGGTCTTTCACGGTATCATATATATGGGGTGATATTCACTGAGACCTGAAAGATCTATTGTGCACCCTTTACTTCTACTTAGTACCTGAGGGAAATCTCAGACACCAGTACCTCCTTTAATCCTATATCCCAGAGGAATGTTAGGATATCTGCAAGCTTTAAATGTCCCTATGCTATACAGAAGCCTT
Organism: Galerucella calmariensis; assembly: GCA_910591675.1. Taxonomy (NCBI): domain Eukaryota; kingdom Metazoa; phylum Arthropoda; class Insecta; order Coleoptera; family Chrysomelidae; genus Galerucella; species Galerucella calmariensis. Next base: position 148,777 of record CAJUYG010000334.1, read on the forward strand.
CTAGGTGTTGTGCCCGAGGATTCTGAAAGTGTGTGGATGGAGGCTTCTTCTTCCAGAACCGACATTCTGACCTACTGTTAATCGAAACGATATTCTTCATTTGCATAGGGAGGCATATATTAAAAACTCCGTAGTAGATTATTTCAGTTAGTCATTTCACTTCAAGTATGAACAGACTTTAACTATTTTATCGATTACCTCTCTTTTTATTCAATTCCCAATTTAAAATCCAATTACAATCAACATTGTTATACCTAGTCGACAGTTCATTAGCCATATTGTTTTACTAATTCATTATTTTATGACCCCAACACTTAATAACAAAAAAGTAATATATAATTAAATGAAAATGTCCGTGTTGTCGGAAGATATTATTACTTTACCAGACATGCGATTCTACATTAGTTATTTTTTGCCACTAACAGCAATAATACGTCAGATATAAAAAATGTCCATAAAACATGAAAATTTATCAGGTTAT
>CAJUYG010000334.1:175611-189143 GCA_910591675.1 Galerucella calmariensis
GTGTGCAGGAAACATCGACCATTATTATTTTCTCCGGGTATATTTGTAATCTAACATTTTGGTAACATCTGTGTCTTCTGATTTGATACATATGGTTAGAGACCTTTGAACCCGCAGATTTCAACGTAATCGTCTTTTTATCGTACTCAAACCATAATTTAAGATATGCCAGATATATAGTAGTAGATAAAGTTTTTGGAAAAAACTGTCAAAGCCTGCAAAATTGTTCATAATTTCGATTAAAAGTCTTACACACATAAATAAAGTTTATATGCTACTTTGTATAGGGACAAATATAGTAGGACAACCGGTATACTAAGATGTTAAAGAAGCACGTTGTTAATAGTCTACTTAAAAAAATTAAGAACATGCTGTTTTTGTTTATCGGCTTAAAACTTGTAGATCACAGAGATGAAAATAATATAAGTAATTTGTTTTTGTTTGTAGCAAAAAATGAGGTGTTGAAAGAGGCAATATGCTGAGATCGCCGTGAAGTTTTTTGTAACATTCTACGACCTTTCATCGTTTTGTATAAATTTGAATTGTTTTCGAAAACCCATTATAAAAATGATTATTGAAACTGTCTGTTGGCATTTGAAAATTCTAAAAAATAATCAATAAAATGTGTGGGGCGTTTCTAAATTAATAAATTTAAGGTGAGTGTTGAATCGCCTTGAAAGAATAGACATAAATTAATATTATCAATCCCTTGAAATTTTGTGGATGATATTGATAAGCTATTTATACTTTTGACATTTCGTTCATTTCGAAGAAATTTAAATTATTCTATTCGGAATTTATTTCAATACGATCGCGCAAAAAATGGTGTAAGCATCTCGAACGTTAAGGGTAATTACAACGTTTGCATGTAGATTCCTCTCGTAAAATTGGACAAAATGATATGAGGATTAAGGGGTCTAGCACATTTACTTTTCGAAATACAGGGTGTTGAAATTTTGAAAACTTCAATGTTTTAATTCGATAACTTTAAAATGTATGGATAAATTGATTTGACATTTGGCAGGTTGTTTTTAAATGTAAAAGGGCATATTTTGATAGAAATAGTATTTTGTGCAACTAGTGTGGGTATGATGGCCATATCGCACGAGGACGAAGTTTGACGCCGTAGGCGGAGTGCTCAATCGTTCAAGTGCGATATGGACAATCCACACGAGTCGTACAGCATATTTTTTCTACGACCCAATTAAGAAAAAATCTAGAAAATAAAAATTTCTATAAACTGTAATATAACTTCAAATTAAAAATTTAACAATTCAATTTTATGTTTCCACTAAGTTTTTTGTGGTAAACGTACAGTTCTAAATGTCCAATTTTTTTGATGCTACGGTTTCCCTTTTTAAATATACGATGCTGTTATAAGTAGATGTTGCCAGTCGGACTCCCTCATGAAGGGTACCGTACCATTATCTATAATAATGAATATTCTGCTAAATATTTCAAACGTCTACCTTTTGTCGTTATTAATATCAAGCAGAATAATTATTTAAAAATAAAATTAACAATTAAAAAAAAACGGGAATCATGGGAATAGAACCCGGGTCTACCGCGTGAGAGTCTGGTTTGCTTACTACTCGACCGCCGAGGAATAAGCAAATTGTTTATCTATAACGTCAGATGTATTACATAATTTTATAAAATCTGAGGTCTCCTTAAATACCCATTTTTTTCTGTTTTAAGTAGTTGTTGTTAATTTGTACGGATTATTTCATATAATATTTTGGCATTTTCGCAACTCGTGCGCAAAAGTATAACTTCACGCACTTGTATCATAAATAACTATTGTGCCAATCAACTTAATGATGAGATTTTTATTTATAATTAATACTACTGTATATTTTTGTTAAATGAAGTTTCATCCAGAGTAAAATAAATTCTTATATTAACATGTGTATTTAGTTATTGATTCAAAAAATTTTTGCTTAAAAGGAACTAAAGTTCCTACCGTGTGTCCCGCGACACGTTCTACCTTTTTTCTCTTATAATATGTAAAATTATGATTTTATAATTATTTTGACGTTTTAAACGACGCGCTGTCAGAAGCGATTTGCGTTCTTAGTTATTTGACGTTTTAAAGAGACGATTTGATTTATTCATTTTAATTATAATAATAGAATGTGATTGGCTAACGAGAGTGAATTTTTTTTATATTATTCACTGGTGTGAAGAATTTATATCATTATGCAGCTAAATATGTAAAAATAATTTGTGCGTTATTATTTAGTCGTGGAGAAACGATATTTCACGTTTTTCGCTTAAAAGACCTAGAAAACTAAGCTTTGTACGAAAAAAATCTTAATTAGGTTGAAAGTTATGACTAATATATTAACAATTACTTCACGAAAGAAAAGCTTTTTCAAATACTGTGTGGGTTTTCTTGTTGAACTAAAAAACGTCTCTCATAAAATTAAACTGTTGAATAAATAGTTTGTGTAAATAGGAAGTACTTCCTATTTACTTTATCTCGCTAACGAAATTTGTTTCTAAACTATCATTCTAATTCGAAATTGGCATTCCGTCATATAACAATGGTTTGTAAAAACGCTCTGTTTATATTCAGTTAACGAAAATAGCTTCACCAGTTGCATTTTATCACTTGTCGAAAACTCAAACATTTACAAAACTAGTCATTAACACAAATTAACGAACAACTATAATTGTTTCCATACGTCATGTTTTATCTTATTTCTAATCTAGTTAACAAATTGTTAATAGGTAAACATAGTGTGTGCACAAAGTTATGCATATATATCAACTAAACAATTTGATCGCCACTATCTTATAAGGGTAGGACTTAAAATCAGTTCTGTTACAATATTTTAATCGTTTCATCTGAACAAAAAATGTTTAATTGATAAAACTTATTCTAAAATATGATGATGTCTCATTATTTTAATGATATTAATGATAATAATAATGAAATTAGAGTTTGATCGACCAAATTTTCCAGATTCGTCGTGTTTACCGGAGCACAATTGTTGAAATTAAGCACAAAACATGTTCAGTATATACTGGTTAATGAATACTTCGGGAAGAAACAAATTTGCGGAAGCAATCTTTGTGTCTTTCTTATGGTATTTACATACCCAAATTAGATTAAAGTTTGCTTGTGGGTTAAAATTGTTTTTTGAAATGATCTATTTCACGTATATATTGTCAACAAAAAGTGCTGAAATAGCTCCTGATGAAAAAATATCTATATACCTACACTGTAATGTTTTTCTTATTTATTTAAACAGTTTTTACCGTGGTATAAAATTATACGCTCACTATGGCTAATTATTATTGATTTATTGAAGAAACACTTACACACTACAATAAACTTAATTTATATACACACTACTTATTGTCTACTAATTTATCTACACTCGGTATAATAATTGTCTTAATTTATATTTAACACTATTAATATTCACTATCCGTTCACTCACTGTATACTGAAACTGTTAACCGGTTTACTGTATACTGAACAACTCCCCGACTCACTCGAAAACCCGCGTATATATAGTTCTTCGTAACTCGAGAACCTTCTTGAATATACCACATCTGCGTATTCTTTATAATTCGAGAACATTCGTGAATAAACCATTGTATGGTACGCTTCGAGAACAGTCTGAATATTATAACCTGCGAAAGAACCTTTCTAGAAAGGTCGCATTCATAGTTTGCGACAGGACCGGCTTCTGAATCAGTGAGTTCGTAACAACACTTTGTGCTAAAATACTTTTTATAAGTGTGACTGGAGTAAAGCTGTAAGCATTTTTTTTATTCTCATTGTATAGCAGAGTTAGCTGTCATCTTCAAGGTTATTTATTTTTGTTCCTTTGACATCAAAGGATTTCTTGTTGTGTATTCTTTGATGCTGCTATAGTTAGTTCTCTCTGAACCCATTGCTTCAAGTTAGCGGTGAAACATAACCTAACTTCCTATTATTATCCTTCCAGTTTCATTGGATAGAATAATTTCATTACTTATTACTACTCTGTTAATTTCCATTATTATTGTTTATTACCAAAAAACACAACGCAACTCAACCCAACGGTCTGAGCTTTTCATGTGAAAGCATCCATCAATTTTCCTCACATTTTATGCCCATAAATTTGCTGACTTCTTCCATTTTGTATACATTTTTCTTAAGGGTACAGTGTACAACTATCTTCAAATGTATCAATAACTTGCTCTATTTCGAGCACTCCGGCTTCGCGTCGTGCTCGAAAAATCGCGCGTGTTATAAAGACCTAAATACCCACTTCTACTTTAATATACTATTTTTTCAGATATTTAGTTAGTGGGTTGAAAAATTTATTGATAGTACCTTTAATACTTTGTATTGAAGTATAATAAAAAAAAGGCTGGTCTCGCCCTCTGCTTAGCATTGACTCTTAACCAAGTGCTTTACCAAGCATCATCCTTGTGGGACTATTAATTTAAATAATAGTTCTAAATTGCATAAGAATAATTACGGTCCTGTTTTATAGCCAACATTTGGTAGGTGTCATAAGGAAACGCCAGGTACTAACGAGTGCAATATGTACCATGTCTGAATGTCATCTTAAAATAATATTTATTAAGAAAATTGATCCTGTACTTAACCTTTTTTAAAAAGGAAGAGTGTTAAAATAGCAAAGGTGGACGATGTTGAGTATAACTAGGAGCTGTCGGCTTTTATAAACGTTTTAAAATGTTTGATAGATAAAAAATTTAAATAACACTTAAGGGGGGAATAAGCTGAGAAAAAATGAAACAGTTAATACTCAACAAATAATTTGTGGTCAGATATTCAGTAGTCATAACCCAAGGACATTGATAATTGTTCGAAAAAATTTTGAAAGCTTGTTGCCTACAGACAGAAGTTTGAGCATGTATCAATGTTCGAGGGCTATTTGCTGCTATAATTTCGTTAATATTCTCGTCAATATTATGATTAAATCGTGAGATTTTAAAATATTAAATATTTGAAACGTCAACATCGAAATAAATCCCCTTAGGATCTGTTTTCAGTAGTAATAACCCAAGGGCACTGATAATTGTTCGAAAAAATTTTATGACAGATGTCGAAAGCTTGTTGCTTGGAAACAGACCGACGCCGTAGGCGGAGGTCTGTTGCCTATAAGCAACAAGCTTGAGAAAGTTGTCATAAAATTTTTGAGTATTTATCAATGTCCGAGGGTTATTCGGATAGAAAATTTTTTGCTTATTATAGAAAAAGAACAGATCTTAAACAATTTATCTAAAGGTGCAATTAACAAAGGAACAATTAGAAAAGTTAAATGTGACATTTCGAAATATTAAATATTAGAAACTTCAAAGTCGAAATAAATCAATATGCATCCATAGCAACGTGAAAACAGCCCCAAGGTCTGTTTTCAGTGTAATGTTGACATGATTGGGTGAAATTGTTCATGTGATAAAAAATGAGGAAATTTGATTGGTTCTTGGAACTGTTAAAAAATTTTCAGTTGTAATAACCCAAGGACATTGATAATTGTTCGAAGCTTGAGAAAGTTGTCATAAAATTTTTCTTCATTTTATATCATATGAACAATCTCAGCCAATCATGTCAACATTACACTGAAAACAGACCATGGGCTGTTTTCACGTTGCTATGGACACATACCTATTGATTTATTTCGATTTTGAAGTTTCAAATATTTATTATTTGGAAATGTCACGATTTGGTTGTCATTCTATGATTGGTAAAAAATTTTCTATCCGAATAACCCTCGGACATTGATAAATGCTCAAAAATTTTATGACAACTTTCCCAAGCTTGTTGCTTGTAGGCAACAGACCTCCGCCTACGGCGTCGGTCTGTTTCCAAGCAACAAGCTTTCGAAATCTGTCATAAAATTTTTTCGAACAATTATCAATGTCCTTGGGTTATTATTACTGAAAATCAATTTTTGAAGTAGATGTCGGAAAAATATGTAGATAGTGCCTAAGGTATAAAAACACAATAATGTACTGGTAAAACAACAAAATCTTTTGCAACAAAACTCACTTTACCAAAGTTGAAAAGGACACTTACCTAAAAGCCCCCTTTTTATAAGGACGACTTTACTATAACATATTTGAAACGTGACCTAAGCTGTAACATCCAACTCAGTCCGATCCTGAATCTACCTGTAGAGTGCCACGTGGTTAATTCCTTTGTAGTACCGAAATTAGGAAACACGAAAAATTAATTATGATCAGAGCTATGTGCTTTAGTTAATAAAGTGCTACATATTTAGCAGAAGAAATTGTTTACTTGCCCAAATGGTGTTTGTTTTATCACATGTACTCAATTCCTTTGTTGGCTAATGTTAATTAAAATATTTTATCGGAATTATCAGAGTATGTAGTTCTCTGAAACAATATGTAACCTTGAACGTCCCTTCATTTACTCTGTGAATTTTGTTTACCCCTCATTTATTGCGAAAAAAATTATTTATCACTGATGGAGTTAATCAATTTTTTTTAATTTGCAATAGAAAGTTAATATCGCAAATGGATCGAAGGTAATTCTGCTATAGATAACTTATCTAGTTCAAACATATCCTGTCACAATTAAATGTCATCCGTTTTATCCTCGATAACCGTAAAGAACAGCCGAATGAATATATAAATAAAAATATGATTTATTGTAATATAATATGTTAATAATCGACTTTTAGGTAAAGAGAGTTTAGTTTCATGTATATTTTCAAAGTTGCCTTTATTTAAAGTGCCTAGGTAAATTTTTAATTCCTTTTCGTCCAAATGATATCTAAACTATAAAATGTCAGGTATAATGAAAATAGTATTCATGAGGGAAGTATTTAAAATTAGCTAGTTTCTTCATCGGACTAGATAGTACACAATTCTCATTGTTACATACCCTACTTAAAGGTTGTTCGACTAAGAAACTGGTAATTTAAATGGTAATTTAAAACGTGACTCATTCAACCGAAATCAGAAGCCTTATTGGTTTTTTCATGATTCAGTTATTAAAGGTTTCAAATTTTACTTTCTCTGCCACTTAAAATTTCAGAATCCTTTGAAATACCAATTATTAGGGTGAAGTAGAGTAAAATGTTACAAAAACAATTTTTCCAAAATTCTCTACAAACCATTATTATAAATTGTCAGTTCAATTATTTACCTTTATTATACAGAGTTGTACAAAATTATGTAGCAAAGTGAATAATTTTAAAACGAAAAGGATATCATATTTTTTGTTATTAATGTACACTCATTTACATAATGGGAATTGAGAGCAATACCGGTAGTATATTGATAACAAAAAAATTGATATTAGATACGTTATACGTCATGTACATTATCAGCACTATTATACAGGATCTGTGGTTCATGCATAGTGGTGCTCTTACACATTTTTCAGTAATCAAACGGTATATGTCAATTATTTTTCTTAATATTTGCAATTTTCATTTAATTTTTTTTTTGATGTAGTAAATTTATAACTTAGAGTTTTGTATAATTTATTTATTGTAATAATACATGGTGGATCAGAAACAGATTGGGCTCCAAACGCTTTATTGTTGTCAGCAAAGAATATTAAAGATTCAAGCATAGATTTTCAGTAGTAATACCCCTAGGATCTTGATAATACCGAGATAATTTTGTCATAGAGAATGCTGAAAGCGTGTTGCTTGAGCAACACGCTTGAAGGATTCTCTACGACAAAATTTTGAGTATTTATCAAGACCCGAGGAGTATTTGATGAGATAATTTTTTACTTGGTAGATATTAAAAAATTGATTGTAAATCTGACGTTTAATAATTTATTAGCTATAATCAAACAAATATTATTCATTTTTATTCAAAACTACAGTTGTGAAAAGTACAATTGGTAAATTAATTGAATCGTTAGATGCCATATCAAATTATTCGCGACATTTTTAATCCAGTTGTCAGTTTGACGTTTAATTAATTTTTAATAATAAGTAAACACCAAACTGAAAACACCACATGTAGGGTATTATCAAAGGTAATACCACGAGTGCTTCAAATTTTATCGAAAATTTTTTTTTACACGAAAACTTGTTTATTTGGCAAAAATATGAAAACAAACCAATTGATAAAATCACGAGTCCGTTAGGACGAGGGATTTTATCTAAACTCGGTTTGTTTGAATGTTTTTGCCTCAAATAAACAAGTTTGAGTGATGAAAATAAAAAATTATGTGATAAAATGTTGCTATGTTGCACAAGTTTTTGTTGAACTACTATCCCTGAATTCTCAAAATATTTGAATTTGTGCATTATTGACATAGGTTAATAATAGAAAAAATTATTAAGCACTAATACAGAAATTCAACTTCTCAGTTCAGCTGGCTAGAAGGAGCAATAATTCTAAAGTCTTTTTATTCTAACGCTACTTTTCGGGTTAAGTCTGAGGAGCAGTACACTAAATCCTTCAACATTTACGAGGGAGTTTTACAGGGTGAAGTACTCAGCCCCTTGCTATTTGCCTTATTTCTAGCGGACATCGAAGACTTTTTCAAAAACCGTGGAGCCAATGGTATCAATGTTGATAATTTTAATGAAATTCTTATGCTCTTATATGCCGACGATCTAGTGATTTTAGATCACTCTGAGATCGATATGTCGCGAAAATTGAAAATCTTAGAGGAATATTACACACAAAACCAACTTACCGTCAACAATGCCAAAACCAAAATAATGTGTTATTCTAGAGGTCATTATAATGTCAAAAATAACATCAAATTTGCATTTAAACACCACCACATTGAGTTAACGAACACCTTCAATTACCTTGGTGTTACTTTTACCTCCTCATCTTTATTCCGTGAAATGGCAGATAAGAGTAGCGCGAAAGCAAAACAAGCAACAAGCATACCTGTTTTATCTAAACTTAAAATTGACTGCATGCAAACAAGGTTACAACTTTTTGACGTACTAGTTACAAGCACAATGTCCAATTGTATTTCTGTTTGGGCACTTCGTTAGGCTGATATTCTTGAGCAAGTCCAAGTTCAATTTTTAAAACGTATCCTTAAGTTACCAGTTTCAACAACCAGCTATATAGTTAGAGTAGAGTGCGGTAGAAGCGAAATCTTATATAACATATTTAAATTGACGTTAACTGGTTAAATTCCTATGATGGATGACCCCAAATTGTGCTTCTTCCGTCAATTGCATCTAATTGAATGTGATAGCAAGTACAACTGGGCAGCTCAGGTAAAAGCTCTTTTTACTTTCATTGATACCAATCTTACTTGGAATACTCTCTCCCTTCGCTTTTTACAGATTAATAGAAAACCTCTCTTACTTAAATTTAAAAATAAACTCCTAGAATTAGATATTTCTCTCTGCCAACAGTCATCCTTCCTTTCCATATATAAACATTTAACAGTATCTGCGTCACGACAAAAATATCTGTGCCTAAAAATGCCCATCCAAATTACAAGAACTATCGCACAACTCCTTAAAGTTTACATACAAAGGCTGTACCTATCAGATAAACCCTAATGAAATCTGCACAATTTGTAACCAGAAAAAGTTAGAAACGATTGAGCACATACTTTTTGATTGTGCAATATATTTTAGTATGAAACAATCCACCTTAAATTACCTAGCCGATATCAATGTTGCAGCTGATTCACTGAATAATATTACAATAAATTCAGCTAAAGCAATTGCTAGCTATATTTGGAATGTTCTAAAACTCAGAGCCTTTATTATAAATGAATAACTAATATTCATTTTATCATTGTAAACAGGTTTATATATTGTTCTCACCCTTTCCATAAAATTGTAAAGATTTTAAAAGGAAATGAACTATCTATCTATCTATCTAAACTTCACAGCTATTAGTGGAAAAACAGTATTATTGTAAAGGACAATGCAACTTATTTAAGTTTCTTAAATTCTCCACTTTCCCCTAAGACATTTGTATATAGAAGGAACCTGATTAGATGCTGCACTTTTTAAGCCGATCGTTTTACCAAGATGCTTGAATGCACTAACGATTATTGCCAAGCTTTCAATTCTATAAAAATAACGGATCAAAGCTTGATATTTCATTTTGAAAAAAACTGGATTCACAGAAAATATTTGCAGGTACAGGTCTGGCATTCGAAGTCTAGCAATAAGGAATGAACTAGACAAGGAATTATAGCATAACAAGAGGGTACACAATAGATTTGCAAAGATCGTAGCGGAGAAGCTATTAGAACATAAGCCCTATATTATTAATGATAAAATCTAGATAGTGAAAGTAATGCAGGAATAGAAAAAGATGGAAATTATTTCCTGCAAATAATTTTACTTTAGCTAAAAAGTTTTACTTTCAACATACCTACTCAGTTTTATTTAGTTCAGTAATCACAATAATAACAATCTGTCATAATTTATATGATTTGTTGTTAATTTGATTTCAGTATCTTTAATGGGAATTTTGAATGTTTACTAGTTAATTATCCAGATGTACTTTATCAAAAAGTAAATAGCATAAACTAGTAAATATTTAAATATTGTATTGTGATTCACAAAGTTCGACTTATTCATAGAAAAGCGCCATGAGCAATATCAGATACAACAATATTTTCAAAAATGTAGATATTCAAAACAACTTTTGCTTCGGATTGTTTTTAAAAATATTTTTCGAACCGGTCGTATGTGCAGAATTCCCATTTTTAAACAACTGTTTTCAATGATTTCTCAATGTTTGTGAATTATGTTGATTCTTAAAATATTATAAAAACTCGTTCAAAGAAAAGATCAATTAATTTATTTCGAATTGACATTTATTTTGAAGAAACATGATTATGGAAATAATCAAAACTGTTGTTACAATTCTTACGTTAAGAAAATTGTCCGAAATACATAAAATGGAAGATTACAGAAATTACAGTATAGTCGACAACTATCTAAGATTTCTAATAATAATTTCCATGAAGAACAAGAAATAATGTAAAGAATTACGAAAGGCAACGGAAAATTTGAAAAATGCTTCAGTCACTGATAAAATCAAAATACTATTCAAGTTCAAGAGAAATGAAGATAAGAAAAATGAAGAAAAGAGACAGGAAGAGATGCTGGAGCAATGGGAACGTAAAATACTTCAATCTTCGGAGGCATGTGGAGAAGGAGAACAAAGGAAGAAGTAAACATGTTGTACAGAGAATCAAAAATAACATCAAGAATGAAAACACAGAGATTAAGGTGGTTGGAACATGTAGAAAGATTAGGCAAAGAAAGAATGACAAAAATAGCATACAATAGAACTTTAATAGGAAAAATAAGAAGGACGGCCGAGGAAAAGATAGATAAACTGAAAATACGAAAGTGGAAAGAGAAAGCTAAGAATAAGATATAAAGGTGTAGCCGGAGTACATTTTATAGAATTATTACCCATTGCTAGAATTATCGAATATGGTGTAAAGTTTGAAGTTAATTTGATATCATCTTCTTCCTCCAAGCGCAAATCATTATTATTTCTCAATACCTTTGCTTAGTGTAAAAAATAAGCTATGCTCCCAAAATAATTTCATGCATCTGCATTCCAATTATTTTGTGCTTAGTGAAGAATTTTTTATAAATGTCTTCATGGCTTTTTTTTTCGTGAAGATATGATTACTTACGATTGCAATTATGGACCTTCAACTTCAACAATCTCCGGTAAATTACAATCTCCTAATGAGTGGTTGGAAAACAAAAAATGGTTAATGTCCCAATAATGAGTTACACAGAGTCGTTTCCACAGCTAAATTCAGAGAAATCTTGATTAAAATTATTAAATATTTCACTCATCACAGCATGAGTTATTTAGTAACAAATTGTATAGTAATTTCGTCACTCGTAGTGAACTAGAGGGCATTGTGATAAGTTGTTGTAATACATGTTCGAATTTGTTGTTTCTTAATTTTACTGATCGTTAATAACCATTTTATGGTTGATGTAATTCATGTTAAAACAAAAATATAATTAAGGTTATGTCAGAGATCACTGAAAAAACAATAAAAAAATTAGATAATGAATTTGATTGATAGAAATATAATCTTTAAATAAAATAAGATGAGGTCACAAAACAAAAATTAAGAATCACATTCTCGTTAATACTTCGTAATTCGTTAAGAAAAAATAACCATGCAAAAAGTTATGAGAAAATATATATTTGATAAAATGTAAACGCAGTTAAGAATAGACAACAATATTGCTTTTAGACATTATTTATTTCTTAAGTGAGTATAGATAAGTGAAGGTAATATCAAAGCGGCAATAATGACTTTTCTAAATGATGAGGCAAAAGTCAAAGCAACTGAAAAAGTCTCCCCGGTCCCTTGGGCAAAGTTATCAAGGTCATACGTTCTCCTGGCACTTTCGAATTTCAATGAAAATAATGAATTTTTTTGAAGGAAACCTTATTCTTATACAAAATTATTGCGTCTTTTCGCGCACTAAATAAAGCCGAGTTATCATGGATAAAGTCAGTTACCATTTACGACTTCAGACTTGTAAAAAACTGTAAGGAATCTCTTAACAGGCTGGCAAGAGGCTACAAAGTGTTTTTGAGGGGATTGCAGGTAACTAAATGCCGGACCATGCAGTTAGCTAAAGAAGGTTCTGAAGGAGACTTAATAGGGCCGGAACCGTTTCTGGAATCACAAAGGAATGCATAAAAGAGAAAATAGGGAACTGGCTAGATGAGAAACACCATCTCAAATGCATGTTGAAACAAGGTCACCACCATACAAAGAGTTTACTGAAAAAGGTAAACAAATAACTCTCAACCAAGCCATTGAAACTGGGTAAAAGTCATTTGAAGACAGTTCCTGAACTCGGTATCCTTGGAAAACATCTGCACCTAATGGACAAAGCTAGTGAACCTATGTGCAGAAAATGGGGAACGATATGATAAAACACATACTTTGCTTCTGTGAGAACTTACAAGGACTCAGATGGAAGCAATTTGGAGAGGAGCTAATACAATTATTACAACTTTAGAAAATATTCACAGTTTAACTAGTTGCCTACTTATATATAGAGGACACGAAGCTTCTGAAATGGATGAAGATAATATGGGAAATGGTACAAACATTCAGTTCAAGTGCCTTTCTTACACAGTTCAAAAAGCTTGCAGCCGACCCTGTAACATCTGACTGAAATTTGATAATGAAGAAACTGTGTCATTATGTAGATTGATTATGACGAACCAATTACTGGACGAATTACAGTTCTCGTATTCCATGTACCTAGGGCACTAGCAATGCATTTTACCTTTCAAGTTATTGGATAAGGATTGGTTTGGATGAGAAGTTTGCACAAAACATACATAAGCTACTCATTTCTCATTTCTACGCAGCTTGTATTGGACCTGAGTATACAGGGTCTCAAAAAAATGAGCCTAATACCATGAATATTAATATTTTATTTAACTAGCAAGTGTATTGATAAAGCTTATTAATAATCGAGATACCTAGGTACGCGAACAATAATAATAATAATAATAAAATAACATATAATATATACAGTGTGTAAAAGCCAAATGGAATAAATTCATTATTT
>CAJUYG010000334.1:189543-236666 GCA_910591675.1 Galerucella calmariensis
AAATAATGAATTTATTCCATTTGGCTTTTACACACTGTATAATAATAAATAATAGAAAGCAGATGGGTATTTGAGTGAGCATTACACCAGATCGTGCTAATGTATAAGACCCTCATCAATTGTTGACGCAACTTTGCTTGGTGGTAGTGAAAAGGCGTCAGCATTTTTCTCTCTCAATAACATTTCTGTATATCAAAGAAGAACTTTACAGACTCCAGAAAAAACACTTTAAAGTAGAGTTCCTGTGGGTTCCTTCTTATGTAGGCATACCATCCAATGAAAAGTCGCCATCAGTAAAATCCAGACTGACACTTCCACAGAACAGAAAAGACAGATTGTTTTAAACAGGTTAAGAATAGGACATTCAGCCATCACACTGACACACCAGCATTTGTTTAATATAGAACCACCAAAGCAGTGTTTAATATGTGATGTGCTTTTAACCATAAAATGGATTGTGCAAGTTTAAGTGTTAGAATAACAGTTAACAACATCCCACCTAATATGAAACGCGCATTATGAAAACTGTGAAAAAGTGTCCAAATTTCTGAAAGACTCCAATGTAAAATATTAGAACTTTTTCTTGTAGGCACACTTTGTCCCCGCTCATAACCCTTGAGGTTGATGCGGTAAAATAAAAAATGTTCCACTCAAGATTATTATCATAAAATTACTTATCACGAACCAACTTAAAAATTGATTATTTAGTTACAACTCGGTTGGAACTAGAGAGAGTTGAATAAATGATTAATGAAGTCTGAAGATATAAGATGACATATCTGATATTATGGAAATAGATACCACCTGATAGAGCCAATGAGACTATTGTAAGTCAGTGCCGTTGCTCTGTAAATTTTGGAAAGTTCGAAAATATTTTTATATCAAATACTGTATTTTTGCATATGCTTTTTGCGAACAATGAGTTGAGGCTTTTGGTAACGAAGTTCAACCATTATTTATCATTGGGTCTCTATTTCCCCAATACAAATACCATAATAATTCATGTATTATCTGACATTTCCTTTACAATTTTAATTGGATGAAGAGGCTAAAACAGTTGATAGTTCTGGAATCCGTTTCACGTAAGAAGAACTTACTTGAAGTTGCAGTCGTATGCGCGAACTTGTTGTCAAAGCCAGCGCCATATTGGAGAAAATCACGTGTCAATAGATGGCACTGAATTTTTCAATATGGCTGCTATAAGGGTGAACAACAAAGGCACGCGGCCGGTCAGCTGATGGCATGACAGTAGTCTGTCACAGTTTGTGAAGGTGTTTAGGTTAGGTTATACTCAAATTTTAAATCACAGATTTTAAATGACACAACAAAATTATTGGCATCTGATTTTGTTGTTCACCTTTATTGAAGTTAGAAAGGAAATTAACAGATGTCGCCCACTTCGTAGTTTTCGCCAATTGTAAAATTGACATTCGACTTCAAATCAGTAGCGTAACGTTTTCACATTTTGTAGGTTTGAAGATTTTTGAGATATTTTCACATACAATAGACACGGGTATATAAAAAACACAAAATAAGAAAATTTTATTTATAAAAAATAGTGGACATCTAAATGCCAAAATTAATATATTAGATCATTATACTTTCTTATTTGAATTTAAAGTGGTTGAAAAATATGTCTTGGAATAAACGAGATATTGAAAGCATGCATGCTTGTTTGTTTAGTGTAAAACACTCCTTCTCATATGTTTTAAAGTTAATATTCGCTTAGTTACATGAGAAGCCGTGCAAATTAATAAATATTTCAAATTTTCCGGTTCCATAACTAACGACATTTTTGAAAAGGTTATATTTATTTCATCATCAAATCACTGCGCAGAATCTTGAACTAAATATTTTTCAATAGATTGGAATGGTCCAAAATAGCTTAAAACAGTTGGCCAATAATTTACTCAAGAAATCTATTCCAAATATTGTTCCGAAACTTGGAATAAATATTGCACGAAAAATTGTCTAATCTAAAATGACCTTCACCGATGATTTTTTAAAGGAATTTGAATTCCATGTTCAGCTTCGGAGTCCATAAAAGCTGCAAGGTTTTTAAGAATCTGTGGATAATTTTTTCTTCAACACCGACAAGTTTTTTAGGAGGCATGGTTTTAGATCAAATAAAACACAAAATCACAGATAAACTAGCTTAACGTCTTAAAATATTCAAAAATCAAAAATATTCAACAAATGTCAATAATAAAATGGGTGTCGGTATGAAACATCGTTTGTTACGCAAATGGCATGGCATAAATGGCATACAAATCCAAGCGATACTAAGGGTTGATAAGCAAGGGTTAAAAATTAATAAAAACATCTACTTATCGGGCTAAATGCCTTGATAGACAATCAATTACAATTCTAAGTTAAAGAGAGTTGGGATATCTGCAAGATATAACCATCCATTCTGGTTTGTAATTAGAAGGGAAAATATCACTTGCAAATCGGTTTCGGCGTATTTGCGCTTCATCAGTACAAGGTAGATATCATCCGTCCAGAAGATCCTAGAGCATTATTCTATGTAATCAATTCAGTTTGATTGGTTTGACCAACTATTTAATCGAGGATGCTTTCTTAAACATTCAACCATTTTTGAATTTCATGTTGAATTCATTTTAATTAAAAACATCACTTTTTACAATGTATAATAAAATGTACAAATCTTTGAAGGACGTTTAACATTCATAAAAACTTAACAAGATGACATATATTTGATTTAACCGACATAATTATTATTATTCATTATCATTATCAACTTACCGATTCTGACAGTGAAATTTAAATCTAAATTTTTAGAAATTACGGGTAGGAAAAATCGCTGCTGCTATACAGTAAGTATATAATTACAGAATCATTATATCACTGTGAGCGTAATTAAAGTTGTTTGGTGCAACTTTGTATTCAAAGCCGACGTCAATAGAATAACTGATACTTCCGCTAAGAACATCTGATATTAAGTGTGTGTCAATCAATTCTTTCATTGTAGAAAAATATTCATAATTATCGCGTTTCAATCCGTTATCGTTCGTATTTACTAATACATTGACGTTTGCGAAAAATATTGGTTCAATTTCAATAATACTTTCAATTCTAATCATAAGAATAAAATTAACATAAGGAAATATCAAAAATTTCAACAAAAATTCATTAACTAATCAACAGTCACGTCTATAAGTTGTTTGTTATTTTAACAATGTTTCTATTTTTTTCCATAAGTAATCTCAGCTGCTCGTCTTAACAAAAAAAAATACCAAAAAGCTAAAAACTGTCATAAATACCCAAGTACAATGTACAATGGGGAACTTCGGTATGAATTTTTTTGGTTTGGCAACTTGTAATTTGGATTATTGAAAGTCACCAATATAAAACATTTTTTAAAAGACAAAATACCATCCTTATACAGTTACTGAGATTACTGAGATCGCAGAACTGTATTTTGTGAGTACTTACATGATGTATCAAACCTAGTTTTGCACATCTTTGAATATCTGCTCGATCTTCAGTGCCCTATCACAGAAAATGCATCATTTATTTCAATTTTCTAAGCCTGTTTTGTTTGAATACTAAGAAATATCTATAAAAGAATACATGAAGAAATTATGTAGATCTGGATATATCCAAAGTTCTAAGTGATAAATAGCAGACGCACTAGCAATGAGGGGGACTGAAATACCTTTCGGGGGGCCTGAACCCTTTTGCGGAATCAGCCCCAATGTAATATTGGAAGAAATAGGTAGAGCCGAGAAAAAGATCTGACCATTGGAAAGATCTAGTAGGGCTCATACAATCAAAGATTCTTTTGGGTGACTACAGCATGTTGAGATCAAATGATGCATAAGTCAAAGAAAAACTGCGGGGTTTTAACAGGGATCCTAACGGGTTCGCCCGAATGAGCACCTGAAAAAGCTCAAAATAATGGAGGAAGAAGAATGCAGATTTTGTGGAATGGAAGAAGAAACCTGCATCCACATACCTTCCAACTGCACAGCACTTCAGAATCCTAGAGAACAGTACCTGGGAGACTACTGGATAGAAGACTACCCAAGTTGAAGCTTAACTAAAGGAGCTACTAGGTGTCTGAGACTCTCCTCAGACACTAAGTAGAAGTATTGGGGCACAATAGATCTTTTGGGTCACAGTGAGAACGTCACCCCAAATAAATAAATACAATACAAGTGATATTTCCTTACTATCGCCAAAATTGCTTATATCACTGACTTTAGCCAATTTTACAACTGCCATTACATGTCATTTTTGGGAACACCCCAAGTTCGAGTATTTTGCTGAACATATACAATACATATGTCATATAAATAAAATTTTCCTTTTTGGAATAACTCAAGTACGTTGATGTTACAAACACTACTAACTTTCTATCAGAAGTCGTGGGCTTCAGGAATATTTCAATGTAATTGCCGAATAATATATTACAGGTGTTTTTAATTATCAACGTTGGAAGATGAATCGGAAGAATTATAATTTATCCATAGCCCATTAATCATAAGACCGACACCGAATTAATAAAACTCTTTGTTGTTCAGGGACGGATGGAGAATACAAAAGGAAACATTGGTTAACTCTTCAGTTTCATTGAGAAGTCACGACTAGTTGGTATGATTGGTCTTTCTTATAAAACAAAAGTACAACAGAAGTGAATTATATTTATATAAATCTAATTTAAAACCAATTTAAATATGCTTAACGTTTTTAATTCGATGCTTGTAATAGTAATGGTTCTTTAAATTTACAAATTTCAATATTTACTTTGACAATCTGAATGTCGCTGCAATGACATTCCCATTTTTTTCTAACCTAATAGACAGGTAGCGCATGACACGTGTAGGTTTATGGCCCCCATTCACTAACAGGTCGCCTGCAGGCCGTGAACAGAAGTCCATGTGGACAGGTAACGGCCGATTGAGGCCACACATTATTCAGTCCGATTTTAAGGTAAAATCTTCAGGCATCGGCCCTACAGGTCGTGGCCTGAAGGCGATCTCAAATGTCTCTACACACTGTTAGTTGTAGTTGATCCAGAGCGAAAGTGCTCTCCGAGAAAATGAATTCCTTAAGGAAACACAGAAAATTGGCTGCTTTATTAATACTTTTGTTATTGATGGAAAAACCAGTTAGACAGAGAAAACGATTTAGGGTAAAAGATTGGCTTCAGCAAAGAGAA
The DNA here is from genome assembly GCA_910591675.1 of Galerucella calmariensis. Classification (NCBI taxonomy): domain Eukaryota; kingdom Metazoa; phylum Arthropoda; class Insecta; order Coleoptera; family Chrysomelidae; genus Galerucella; species Galerucella calmariensis. Next base: position 194,729 of record CAJUYG010000334.1, read on the forward strand.
AAATTGTCTCACTTAAGCCTTATTAAAAAGTACGACAATCTAATACAGGCGATTTAAAAAATTATCTTCGTATGGATGATAAGACTTTTAAAAAACTATTAAAACTCGTAAAACCTTACATTACGAACTGAACTGAACCATTACTAGATTCTTTACTTTTATTTACTTTTTTTAGTTCTTTTCGAAATGAACTTCTTAGATTATTTAAATTATTTTTCACTGTATCTATTGTGGCATTTTCATCTACAGTTTTATAATATTGTGATGACAGGTATGCCCTTTTCTCGCATTAGTCTGTTAGAATAATTTTTGGACTTTATTTGCCATAAGCAGGGATTAGCTCATGTTTATAATTATTAGTAAAATGACCAAGCCCAAAAATATTTTGATCTGCAGACCAAATCTTCAACTGCGCTAAAGATCACGCCTTCGGGCCGAGACTGACGATGAATCGCCACACACAGTGAGGTTTCGCAGGACTGCAGGTCCCAACCTGTCGTCGGCCGGCGTGTGTATGGAGAAAATTGCCCTCAAGGCAAGCTACCTCAAGGCGACCTGTTAGTGAATGGGTACCATAAGGTTTCGTAGGACTACTGCAGGTCCCAACCTGTCGTCGGCCGGCGTGTGTATGGAGAAAATTGCCCTCAAGGCAAGCTACCTCAAGGCGATCGCCTGCAGGCGACCTGTTAGTGAATGGGTACCTTAACATTATTTTAAATGGAAGCCGTTTTCACAATCGAGAATAATGTGAAAATCAAGTGGAATAAGGCTAATGACCAAGACCCAATCTTGCTAATCGACGCTACATATGACATTGAAAGAGTCTGGCAAGAGTCTAAATTTGCATTCGCTTCTGAACCAGCTTTTTGGGTATTAAAAACGTCAGCACAACTTATAAATCTCATTGGATGCAAACAAAAAACCAGACGTGCTGGAGCTACGTACTAAAGCAAACTGCTGGTCAAAAAACCTTGATGTCGCTAACTTAAGCTATATTAATCCTCAGCATCGAAAGGAGCCTGAGGAAGAAAACGCACCACCACTCAGTAGAGCGAATGAACTGATGTGGTACACAGACGGATCAAATAATGAGCTCGGCATCGGAGCGGGCATATACAGCAAGTCACGCAAATATGAAGGAATGGTCTCACTTGGAAAATACGCTTCGGTATTTCAAGCAGAGGTCTATGTAATACTTGCAATACTTGTAATACTTGCACAACAGGCAGATCAGGATCTACAGTGACAGTCAAGCTGCCCTTAAAGCACTTCAGAGCTCTAGGGTAACATCTCGGCTGGTATGGGAATGCGGCGAAGAACTTAGAGGACTGGCGACTCGGAACAGTGTAACACTGCAAGAGCAGGATCGTCAACTCTGATGAACGGATCCGAACCAGCTGTGGGGATCCCCAGATACTTAACTAGGTCATGGTTAAAAGGGTGGGTGAACAACACAATAAACACTGGAAGAATACACCCAGGCAAATACATGGGAAGAAATTCATAAAAGAACCATCAGAGAAAGTAGCGAAAGAACTGCTCTCAATGAGCAGGAACAAACTACGCACCATAACGGGGACACTTTCCCACAAAGGAGCACCTGAACAAAATAGGGCTGTAAAACGGAGACCTTACATGCAGAAGATGCAAAAAGGATGCCGAAACAGCTCTGCATATACTATGCAGCTGTGACACGGGCTGGACAACAGTAACCAGAAACTGTATGTTAGACCCCAAATGACTCGAGAAGACTTTTACAACCAACTAGCAAAGAACCTGTATTAGCTAATACAGGGAACGGATTGGCTGAATGGGCTGTAGTTAGAGCACTAGGAGTATCCACAATAAGCCCAGGAGGCTGAGGTGGTGCCGGCGAAGGGATGGCTCCTTTAAAAGGGGAATCCTCATGAAGACCAAATAAGGAAAGCTTCGGGGTTACTCATCTAATCACTGTACTGTCGTCTATTGGATATGTCCAAGAAGGATCTACCGTAAAGACTGTTAGGCCATGTAAGGACAACTAGTTTCTTCGCATAAAGGTTACAGCCTAGAAGTTATATCAAGAAATATTTGTAAATAAAACAAGATGAAAAAAATTTTTTTTCTAGGTCACTTACACTTCATAAATATCTTATTGTTTTATTACTATATTTAAAATAAATATTTGTGGTTGAACCAATCACATCCTTCAGTTGTATTATCAATTCATGACAATTCTCTGGTGCCGGCCATCCTGCTTCCTTGTTTTGATTATTTAACATCATTATCAGTATTTGAAGACATTTTTAAAGTAACTAGCATAATATTAAACAATATTTTTATTTAAAACAACTTTTTATCTTCATCAGCTATTAGCCTTTTAACTGAGAAGATTTGAAAAAGATCCGCTTGGGACAGTCCCAGTGGGAGGTACATATCTTTTCAATTCTGTATTAACAGCAACGTCAAACGTACAGAATTAAAATGGAATTAATAGAAGACGATGTACCTACCTAGGAAAATTAAAATTTGCAAAAATACAAGAATATCTTGTTCGATGTCTTGCATGTCGTGGTTTGCCCGTGTCGGGTAATAAAAATGTCCTAGTTAAAAGGTTAATTGGTTCTTAAAGAGTCTGGTATATGATTGTGCTTCAACACATTTTATTATTATATATGAATTTTTTAATAGAAGAAAAATGTGAATTTTTTATCGACTATCAATAATATTCATAAACTTTTATTTTATTTTTCGAAGCATTTTTTTACCGAATGTACAATTCGCGATTGCGCAATGTTTTGTAGGCATAATAATAATTTTACATTTAACATTTATTTACTGTCATAAATAATAGGACGTACATTTGAGGTTGTCGATACATAATTCAAAGCCCCCCACTAGTGCACTAGCGTATCTTTTATAAATATTCCCAGGGAAAAGCCTAATTCATTAGTTACATTGTTCAAGCGCACTAATATACACATAGATTCAAAAGTTTTGCATCACCCTAAATCTCCGAAAAAAAAATGTGTTCATTATAAATGGATCAGAGATTAATCAAATAATTAGTTTCAATAAAAAAAAACGTGTATATTTGTCAAAAAATTTCATAATCCAATAATAAACTTGCTTTAAACATAAAAAGTATTCTTAGAAATTAAATACAAATTGACTCTTTTTAAAGAAAAGGTTAAGTGAGAACCTGCATGAGAACTTTTAATAAAGAGTATTTCCACCTCTAGAATTTATGCAAGCTTGAAGTCGCCTGCCCATGCTGTTTACCAAATTATTGATATTCTGTTGAGGAATATTTCGCCATTCTTCTTGGGCCGCATGAACAAGCTCTTGTACACTCCTGGGTGGACTTCTGCGTGCTGCCACTGCCCTGGCAAGCATGTCTCAAGCATGTTCTATGGGATTCATGTCAGGAGAGAGGGCAGGCCAGTTCAAAGATTGATCCCTTCAGTTTCAAGATACTCATTTACAGCCCTGGTCCGATGAGGTCGGGCGTTATCGTCCATAAAAACGAAGGAATCGCCAACAGCTGCGCGGCACGGGCGGCACGGGGCGAGCATGGGCAAGCTGAGCAACTCTCGTTGGATCCCGCCACACACGTATTCGATGGCTAATCTTGTACCAAACAAATCCTTGTCTCGTCGGAAAAAAACACCGAATTCCAAAATTCTTCAGGCAAGGCCGCGTGTTCTTGATCCCACTGTAGTCGGCGAACTCTGTGCTCAGGTTGTAGTCAGGGCACTCTTATTGGTTGGCGACACCTCAAACCTGTCGCAAGTATTCGTCTTCGTAATGTCGAGATCGATACTTGAACTCCCAACGCATGTCTCATATCTCTTTGGAGTGCTGGTATTGCCATGGTCGGGTTTCTTCGGATAGTTAAGTGGATATAGCGGTTCTGCCGCTGATTAGTAACACGCATTCTACCGCTTCTAGGTCTATCACAAAGAGAATTGGTCTGGAGATACCGGTTCCATACACGAGACACATCACTTTGCCAAACGCCAACTCTGTTTGCCACGAACCTTTGAGAATGACCTTCTTCAACTAAAGTCACTATTCTTGCACGGTCAATCTCACTTATGACTTGACGATTCATGTTTGCACTTAAAATCGTAAAAATCAAATGCCTTGAATGTTAAAATGATCGCACTAAAAATGTTATCTTACAAAAAAAACTGTAAACATCTGTATATTGCAAAAAATATGGAACATGTTGAAATGGTAAACATTGATAAACAAGCCAACAAAAAATTGTTAGCGCAAAAAAATTCCTTCGCATCCGAAGAAGGTGATGCAAAACTTTTGAATCTATGTGTAGTAATGTAAGGGTGGATTCATGCAAGAAAAAATTAAAACTAAGAAATTCAGATTTAAATTAAGAAATAACATGGTTTTATCTTCTTAGTTTTGGTTTTAAATTAATTTTAGTTTTAATTTCCTCTTACATGAATTCACCTTAACTCAAGCTGGAGTTTCTGACATAAATTACTATGTGTCATTTTATAACTAATTGGAATTGAACTCGAGTCACTCCAGTTCATCTCTTTCATATTAATCCATACTTGTAGTATCTAATAACTAGTGAAAACTTTTCTCCCTACAGGATTTGACTTCTTCAGTGCAAACAATCATATTATTATTCCGATGCGCGTAAACAGGTGTAACTGAGCTCTTTGTTTGAAGGAAACTACAGAAGACCTTCACCGTTATTTTGTACAGAACTGATTTGCCTTGGTAGTTATTTGTTATTTTCACAAAGTTTTTGCAGCAAAAAATACATGTAGGCTTTCAAAAGTTTACATACTTACAAAGATTTTGAATTTTGCTTTGTGTTGGAAGTGGAATCTACTTTAGTCAATGAAGTTTTTGTTTTAGTGGGCAAGGTATTACTTTAGCTGCTTATTTTGGTGAAAGTAAAGCTTCGCTAAGAGTTTTAACAGGGATCCTAACGGGACATTGTCACCTGAATGGGCACCTGAAAACGCTCAAAACAGTGGAGGAAGAAGAATGTAGATTTTGTGACATGGAAGAAGAGACCTCCATCCACATACGTTCTAACTGCACAGCACTTCATAATCCTAGAGCACAGCACCTGCGAGATTACTGGATAGAAGAGGAACATTTACCTAAGTTGAAACCTGCAGATATCCTAAAATTTCTCCGGGAAGTAGGACTAAAGGAGCTACTAGATTCTGAGACTCTCCTTAGAAATTATGTAGAAGTAAGGGGGTACAATAGATCTAAACTAACCAAAAATGTATGTTTTGATGCAGGCACTACCTTACCAAAAGTGGGTCAAAAATTCACATATGCAACCCAAAAGTTTAATAAAAGTAACCCTTTGATTGTTTATCATTATTATATACCTAAATCCTTTAAAGCCAAGTAAAATTACCTTTCTCCAAAATTAACACTCTTGTCCATACCAAAGGACCAAAATCATATTTTTGTTCGCCCTGTGACGCCATATTGAATTTTATCTAACCAGAATGTGACTCCAGCACAATATGACCGACCTGTCAGTGACGTAGGTTAAGATGCCCAGAGTCTTGGTTGAGTATCTATCATTATTATAACACATGGAGCAATGTATAAATACGTAGGAAATTAGCGACTATTTACAAAAAGGCACAAACTATCAGTTTTTAAAAGTAACCAAAAATTATTTATTTGCAACAAAGATACTCCATTAAAATTCTGGTACTATTCCATAGCTATTAGCTATACAATCAATCCATTGCTGTAAGATAAATTTTTAAAATATATTTTGAAGTATGACACGCGATACGCGAAGTATTTTGAAATGAATAATGTATTTTCAGATAAGTTGAAGATATCCTCAAGCTAGACAAATTTTGACAAGTAGATAATAAAATATTGTTAACTATTGCTGCTACTATCGCCATATTACGACTTGTTTTTAGAATTAATTAGTTTCACTGATATAAACATGTCATGTAATAGAACATTCAAAAAATATTGTTGAATACTTATATAGGTACATATCTATCTTTTTTTCTTTTGCAGGTAAGCTGGAATTATTAATGAGCCAAAGTGTATTGTAAAGTTATGGTCTTAATGAAAAAATTCTATTGTGATCATTTATTTGAAATATTAATTGAAATTTTACATGCTTTTATTTGTTCTATTTTTGTTCAATTTTAATTGATAGAAAATATTTATAGAACCATTCCTATTTTCTATCAATTAAATGACAACTTGGGGCAAACACATAGGGTAAACTTTATTTTAAGGTTATTGATTTTTTATTTTTCATGATGGTGGTGACACTGTTTCTGCTACATAACCAACGTTTATTCAAAGATTATATATTATATCGTTTATTGAGGGGTGAGAATGTTGTGTATGTGAAAGTTTTTCGTTTGAGCTATTTTAAATATCAAAAATGTCGTGGACTCATGATCTATAGGTACTTCGACTTATTGAACTATATAAAGAAAGACCTTGCCTTTACATAGTTAAAAGTTCTCAATATAAAAATAAGCACATGAGGGCTTCTCTTTCTTATATAATTCCTAACTACTACTTAATTTTTTCTGTTGTGTCAGTTAGGGATAAAAATAAATTTCTACTTATTTTTTCTTGACAACGGTAGCTGGAACGCTACCGAAACGTTGAAATAAAGAATTTAAAAATATTGTGGTTTAATTTCCCAAGATATTAAAAATATAATGAATAATATACCACAAGGAACATACAGAAGATACTTAATAAGAGTTGCTGCATTGTTGTTGCTTGTTGTCTGATACCTATTTAAATTAAAAAATTCAAATTCTTTGCTAAAATCTGAGAAGTGACAGGTTACTAACAAAATCATAATACTCAGTGCGCATAATCACAACCTAAATAAGTGACTAAAACATGGTGTGCTGCAAACACATTTTTTTCTTGTCAATATTTTAGTGTCCTAAGTTTAGGATCCTAAAAAATTGACTAAAACTTGTACTAAATCATTGATAATTACAAACGGGCATTATAGATAAATCAGATGGTGACAGAAAAGATTTGCTAAAATACTCAGCGAATGAGTTAACAATGTACTCAGGAGAATCCTTTAGATATTTCATTTTAATGCTTGCGCCAGATACCCCCTTTTTTGTCGTAACAAATTCCCAAAACTTTTGAGGATTATCTTTAATATAATTTTCTATATAAATAAAAAAAAACCATTTATATTGTTCAACTATTTTGTAATTTTCATTATTATCGATAATTTTTCAATATTGTGAACTTCTTCCAACCAAATTGAAGTCATTTTTACTACAAATTTATTGGCTCGGCAGATATTAAATTCTCAAGTTTAATACCTCGCAGTGTCACAAAATGACTCTCGGAAAATACGCTTTGGTAATTTCAATATAATTGAATAGAATACTTTGCAGCTGTTAAAAACTAAATAATTAGATTTAATAAATAACTTTAATGATTATTCTAGTGGATTTGTGAAATTCAAGTAATGCTTATAATGACACTTCAATAAGGTAAACGTTACAATTTATTGGTCGCTTCAAGTGATTTACGTTAGGATTGAATCGTGTTTACCTCAAATTCCTATATCAAAGCTATTTGCTGCATTTCTATAATTGCGTTCTGCTTAGTTATATAAATTGGGTTGTTATATTCTGCAATGCATAGACATTTTCACATTTTTTAATTCTGGTATGTTTCAGTATATAATAGTAATATTGTCAATTACCGATATTGTGGAAATAAAAAGAAAATTTCAGAAAAAATATAACGGTATTAACATGAATGCTTGCTGTATTGCGATTTAACACAGGGTGAGTTAAGAGGAACTGTACATGCTTCTAACTCGTATGGAGACCCCTGTGGGTATTGTCAAATGGCCTTTAAAAGGTGTCTGCTCCCATATTTTCGACGGAAATGTGAATTTTGATTGATATTTCTTTTGATCATAACTAAAAAATTAAACTTTGACAGCGGCAAAAGTTAGCTTTAACTTTTACAGCGACAAATCCACTAGTGGTTTTTTCACTTATTCATTTGTTCATCAATATCACTGTTCCTAGTATGAATATCAATAACTGCGTTTTTAATAATTGTACATTAAAATAAAAATGTGTTTATTTTTAATGTTTCATAAATAAAGTTTGCATTGATATGTTTCCAAATTTCTCCTTCATTAAATTGTCCTGCCGAATTACACTCGAGGTTTGTATTGATATTGGGTAAATTTGTGTTGTTCAAATTCTAAACTGTTTCCTTTAGCAATTTGACTCGAATAACTGTCAACCTAAAAACACTCTACCTTCGCTGTCGTGTTTTTAATAGTTGACAGTTATTCTCGTCAAATTGCTAGGAAACAGTTTCCCAAATTTACCCAATAAAATACAAACCACTTGTGCAATTATAAGTGAAAATATAGCACGAACTAGTTATTAAAAATGTAATTTTTTTACGAAAAATGAAGTTTTTGGAAATATATATGGTTCATGTTGCTAAACTATTAATTTATAATAAAATCTGATTTTTTTTGTTAAATATTGAGCAATCGTGTGGAGAAAAGAAGAAATACGTCATTTTTTGTCTATTTGTGTTCCAGGATGGAGCGTTCCTAATTGAAAAACATCCCTAACCATTTGCCAAAATTCTCGAATAAATTTCGCAAGATGCAGCGATGCAGCTTGCAAGAACAAAGTAGTGTACTTGAAAACTTTTACCCTTAAATCTCTTTCACTTTTGCTCGCACAAAAAAATTGTGGACATCAAAGGTGTAGGCAATATTATGCCCTAACTAAAACATAATAAAGGTAGATTGAGAAAAATGTCAACCCAAAAGCTTCCAAAAATTGTTGAACAATTTGATAGTATAATTAAAATGACAAAATCAAGGTGATAGTATGAGGAAATATGGAGAAAATGTTTCTAAAATGGCGGCCGCGTAAACTAACTATATATATATATATATATATATACATTTCTTTTTTTCAATCGTTGGTCATAAACAATTTTGACATGTAAACTGTGAAACTGTAAAACTGTAGAACTGTACTTTGCTGTACTGTACTTTACTTTTTGCATAGTACACAACGATTCAGCGTGTAGTAAAAATAATTTAACTAATAAATAAAGTATCCCTAGTTCATTTATTTAAAAAAGTTCATAAATATCTATCACAGTTGAATACAAGAGCCCTAATATACAGGGTGTTTCAAAAAAAGGTAACACCGTCTCTAGGATAGGTAAAAAACAGAAAATTAATTGGGGTTGGCTTAGTGAAATTTTTTTCTAACGCCATCCGTTTTCAAGATAAAGGGCGTTGAAGAAAAAGAAAAATTACACATTTCTTCCGATTTTGCCGAAACTACTGGCACCATTGCAATGAAATTTTATACGAATATGTTTTGGAAGCTGATATATCCCATGAATTTGTTTTTATAACTAACTCTCATAGAGGGCGCTAGTTACACGATTCATACAACGTATTATTCAACATAACTTTTTTAAGGGTAGAATTATTAGTCAAAACTCCAAGTGAACATAAACATCGTTTAATTTTACACCAAAAAGGTACTCTTGGTAAAACTCGATATTATGTACCGTTTTCGGAATATTTTGATTTGAAAATTATGAAGTAATAATCGCTCCTGGTATAAACTAATGATAAAGTTCGCTTTTCTCTAAGTTTGCCATGTAAAATTGACATTTATTGATTGTTATGACAATAAGTCAACAATAAATAGAGTTTTGAAACCTTATTATTTGTAAAATTAGATATTGTTAAACAAAATGTACTCAAATGTTGAATACACCGACATGTTATTAACTTTAGGCGAGTGTTTAGGAAACTCTAGTGCAGCTTTTACGCGTTATGCAGAAAAGTTTCCTAGAAGAAACTTACCAAGTAAAAAAACATTTAGAGCAGTTGAACGACGTTGTCGAGAAACTGGGAATGTAAGACCAAAGAAAATAAATTCAGGTAGACCAAGAACAACAAGAACAATTAATAAAGAAAATATTATTTTAAATGTAGTTGTTCAAAATCCAACATTAAGTGTAAGGAATATGGCAAGACAAACAAATACATCTTCTTCAACTACTTGGCGGATACTTAAAGAGCAGCAGCTACATCCTTACCATTACAGACAAGTTCAAGAACTCTTGCCGGACGATCTACCGGTTAGAGTCGATTTTTGTGAAACATTGCGAGAAAGGACAGCCCTCTATCCAAATTTTTTAAAATGTATTCTTTTTACGGACGAGGCCACCTTTACGCGACAAGGTATGTTTAACTCCCATAACGCACACTACTGGTGTGATGAGAATCCACAAGCCAAAAGGGTATCACATTACCAACACTCATTTAAAGTTAATGTTTGGGCAGCAACTTTAGGTAACAGATTAATAGGTTATCATATTCTACCTGGAAATTCAAGTGGTGATATGTACCTTGATTTTTTATATAATCACTTATTTGAGATATTAGAAGATTTATCGATAAATGAGCGAACATCATTATTTTTTATGCATGATGGAGCTCCACCGCACTTTGATAGAAGGTGTCGTAATTGGTTGAGTAACAATTTTCGGAATCGATGGATTGGTAGAGGTGCAGAAGCTCCGATTCATTGGCCTCCTCGGTCATGCGATTTTAATCCTTTGGACTACACAGTCTGATCGTATATTAAGGAAAAAGTCTATGATACAGAGGTAAATTCTCGTCAAGAATTAATAGACAGAATTAAACGTCACTTTAATGACATCATAGATGATCCCCAACCGTTAAGAAGATTAATGGATTCTTTAGAAAAAAGGATAGACTTGTGTATTCGTGAAAACGGAGGACATTTTGAACATTTACTCTAATTGAATTTTATGTTATGTTCTTTGTCTTTATTTTAATTTTCTTATTGTAAGCTTTTTTAATTAATAAATTTATCATTAACTTATACGAGGAGCGGTTATTACTTCATAATTTTCAAATCAAAATCGTAAGAAATGTGTAATTTTTTATTTTCTTCAACGCCCTTTATCTTGAAAACGGATGGCGTTAGAAAAAAATTTTACTAAGCAAACCCCAATTATTTTTCAGTTTTTTACCTATCCTAGAGACGGTGTTACCTTTTTTTGAAACACCCTGTATTTAGTGAAAATCAAAACAGCTATCAAAAAATGTAAACATACAATATAAGCGGCTTTGTCACATTTACTAAAAAATACAGAATTCCAGAAAATTTCAAATTGACATCCTGTTTATAAACCGTCTCTCACGGAAGAAAGAAATTTTTCTACGACTGCTATGGAAAATAGTTCTTTTTTCACTCGTGAGAAAAAATGAACTTTCCCCACTTGATGCACAATATGCTATTGTACATTGTCAAAGATTAAATAAATCGCTTTCCATACATCTATCTTAATTATATAATAATCATTAAAGGACATAATAAGAAACCACAAAAAATTCAAATCATTGGATAATCATTACTATTTAAATAATACGACATGGCAACATCCGTGGAATGCAGCAAAATAAATAAATAAACTTTGACATTGTTTATCTTGGCATATGATAATACGACTGTTTACTCTCCTAGTATGTTCATTGATCGGAGGTTATAGTTTAATATACCATATAAGCAAAATTTTCAAAATTCTTTTTATATTTTGACGTTGAGACAAAAAAAAAGATTTTCTTTTACGTTTTCTCATAAATAGAAGTTTACCTAACTAGTGCGGAAAGTGATACTTTTCCGCACGCTATTGCAGATGGCCTAACGACACTTCATCGGAGTTCGGCCAGCAATCGCGTGCGGAAAAGTCACTTTACGCACGTGTTAGGTACACTATTTTTTCTACTAGCATGCGGAAAATAACCCAAAAGTTAACATGAAAGAACATTTATTGTTAAATAAATATCAACAAATCAATTATAATATAATAATAATAATGAATCCTGACAGTGTTTCTGCATTATATTTGTTAATAATAAAAAAATATTATTATAACTTAAAAAAATAAAATTTTATTACAATTCCTTCACTAATTAATCGAAAGGAACTTCGTTCCATCCGGGTGTCCCTTGACACCTCTCAAGTTTTTTTTTTCATTAAAAATTTTAGCAGAATAATTATAGTAAATTTATGAATTTTTCAGTCATTTGGTAAACTACAATCATACAAATATATATTTCAAATGTTCAAATGTCAGTATACTCTCCAAAAACTCAACAAATTTACTTTCCGCACTAGTGCAGAAAAAAGACTCTTTCCGCACGGAAAAGAGTGCGGAAAAGTGGACTTTTCCGCACGCTAGTAGGATATAGTAGTTTACCTAACTAGTGCGGAAAGTGATACTTTTCCGCACGCTATTGCAGATGGCCGAACGACGCTTTAGCGGAGTTCGGCCAGCAATCGCGTGCGGAAAAGTCACTTTACGCACGTGTTAGGTACACTATTTTTTCTTCTATGGATAAATTATCTCTTAGAAAAAGCTGCGACGGTAAAATTGATTTTGATAACGTAGAGTATTGACTGACGATTATTTTTTTATTTGTTGCTATGTTGATTCAAAGTGACAGATGAGAAATGTCAGATATTTATTATTATTTGACAATCATTTGATGAGGCTTATACCAGCCATTAAAAAATTATTGAAGCGTACGCGTTCCTCTTTATTGAAAATTATAGCAGAATTCTAATAAATTTCTTAATTTTTCAGTCATTTGGTAAACTTGGATATACAAAATACATATTTTGGATATTCAAATGTCAGTATATTCCTCAAATGTCAATAAATTTACTTTCCGCACTAGTGCGGAAAAGTGACTCTTTCCGCACGCTTTTTAGTGCGGAAAAGATTCACTTTCCGCACGTTAGTAGAAAAAATTATTTACAGCTTCCTTTCCGATTTATATAACCTACTTATTTTGAAAAAAAAGTTTGCCGAGTACTGATAGAAAACTGTAAAGAATTTTAAGTTCGTAATTAATTCATTGAGTTATTGAAAACAATCTGTGAATTAGATTTTTGGAACTTTTGTTCTTTACGTAAGGTTATGTTTGAGCGACCAGGGGTCGCGGCGCAAAAGATCAGACCGTTACGCGTTACGTTACGCTACGTTATGTTACGTTGCTTCGTTATGTGCCTTGCTTGCGTGCTTGTGCTCTCTCCTTAGTCTCTCTCTCGTTTACGAAGCAGCGATTCATATGCTCCGGCCGGGATTCGAACCCGGGCCGCCCGCGTGGAATGCGAGCATTCTACCACTGAACCACCGATACTATATTAAAATTCTATGCAAAGCTGGTATTCGCAGTGCTGGTGATCTACTTGAATTTGTTCGAGTAAATTTTTACTATTATTTCCATAATTTTTTTTGCGCGATTAAGGGGTCTAGCACATTTACTTTTCGAAATACAGGGTGTTGAAATTTTGAAAACTTGAATGTTTTAATTCGATAACTTTAAAATGAATGGATAAATTGATATGACATTTGGCAGGTTGTTTTTAAATGTAAAAGGGCATATTTTGATAGAAATAGTAGTTTGTGCAACTAGTGTGGATATGATGGCCATATCGCACGAGGACAAAGTTTGAGCACGACGCCGTAGGCGGAGTGCTCAATCGTTCAAGTGCGATATGGACAATCCACACAAGTCGAATGGCATATTTTTTATATTAAGAAAAAATCTAGAAAATAAAAATTTCTATAAACTGTAATATAACTTCAAATTGAAAATTTAACAATTCAATTTTATGTTTCCACTAATTTTTTTGTGGTAAACGTACAGTTCTTGAATGTCCAATTTGTATAATGCTACGGTTTCCTTTTTTAAATATACGATGCTGTTATAAGTAGATGTTGCCAGTCGGACTCCCTCATAAAGGGTACCGTACCATTATCTATAATAATGAATATTCTGTTAAATATTTCAAACGTCTACCTGTTGTCGTTATTCATACCAAGCAGAATAATTATTTGAAAATAAAATTAACAAATTAATAAAAAAAAATTTCCTCACGGTGAATCGAACCCGGGTCTACCGCGTGAGAGTCTGGTGTGCTTACTACTCATCCACCAAAGAATATGCAAATCGTTTATCTATAACGTCAAATGTATTACATAATTTTTGCTTAAAAGGAACTAAAGTTCCTACCGTGTGTCCCGCGACACGTTCTACCTTTTTTTTTTCATTTTTGTTGTACCACTGCATGTGAACAAAAGGTGCAAAAAACACCACTGCGACCTCGGATTACCGAAAATGTAACCACTCTAATTTTACGTATTTTAATTTTAATTTCCCGTATTTTTCTGTATTAACTACGGCCCTGAAATGAAGCCCACCTAGTGGCATTTCACGTACCTCTGTGCATAACATTACAAGATAGTATATGTAGTAAATTTATTACTCATAGTGGGTATTTACCCAATAAATTATTTATCCAGTAATAATATACCTTCACACCATACAGGCATTTATTAATTCTCTGACAACTGATTCTCATTGGTAATTGTGTATTTCCTTGATATTAATTAAATCAAGTAGGCGTGACTTTTGCTCGATGTTTTCCAACTCGTACCAGTGATTTAAGCAAGTAAAATGCCGCTGAAAAAACGACCAAGCAGCAACCTTTAATTAAACATAAAAATTCCATTGATTTATTTAGTTGACGCTTATAAATGACTTTTTATTCAAGTTGTGTGTGGTGTGGGTTCGTATAAAATCAAGATTAATTTTCTTATTTTATCTACAGGACAGGATAAAGAATATGTGTCTCGTTGAATAAAAATTTACAACAGTTATAATAAACCAGGTGCTTTATTAATAATGGGTCACAAATTTTGTCACAGAGCTACATCAGCAAAGTTATGGTGAAATGGTTTATAATTTGGATATAGACTCCGTTTCACCTAAAAAGAAACTACGTGAAGTTGCAGTCGTGTGTGCGAGCTTGTTGTCAAAACCCAGCGCCATATTTTAAAATTGACATTGACTTATTTTTGTGGTTTAATACAAAATTAGAATCTGTCACCCTTGACTGTGGATAATAAGGTCCAGTTTCATAATGCTTTTAAAGGAACCCTTAAGCGTAAAAGGTAGTTTGTAGTGTTTCATAACCAAAAATTCACCATTAAAGCTTCCTTCAAGTTAAATGTCAAGTTTTGACCATTTTTGAAGCTTAAGAGGACTTTTAACAGATAGATGTCAACTCAGATTTTAAGTGTATTTTTTATAGTTTGGTTTTATTGCTAGTTGAGCTAGTTCTAAACACGTTAAAACATTAAAAATGTATCGCTGGTTAAGTTCAAGTTCTTCTTCCTCCAGTTCTTCAGAAGATGAAGACATTGTTGCTAATTAATGAACATTTTAATAGATTAGTTTAAAAATATGTAGGTACTCAAGTATGTAGGCATTTAATAAAATTATGATGACATGTAAAATTTGAAATAATTTATTTGAAGAAATATTTACTAACTAATTAGAGATATAAATTAATATAATCAATGGGAACTCTAATCCATTTCCGCTTTCATAATTTCTAAGTCTAATAATCTCATATTTTTTTTGTGTTCTTCTTCATGACGCATTGATGTTTATTACACCGTTATAAATGTAAACAATAAAAATACTATCCCTTTTTATCCCCCGTAAGAATGATTTTCAATAAAATAGGAAACAAGTCTTCCATCAATTCTTTTAAAAAATGTTTATCCAAAATTTGAAGTAGATTGGACCAAGGAATCACGTTATCCCATATAAAATTTGCCTCTGGTTTTCATCCACTTAGGTGGTTTTAATCCGAATTTAATACAAAATTTTCTTTTTCCACGATTTCTTTGAAATTAGATCACTTGTTGCATTATAAAGTAAGTAATGTAAACGTAGATTAATTTCAGAGTGTTCAATATGTTTCCTCTTTTAATAGAAGCAAATATGTATATTGTAACAAACATAAAAGTAGTATCTACATTTCTGAGCAAATGTTTAAAATGTGAACCTCCAGCTAAAATACAAGTATCCGCTCAATGTCTAATGGATTGAAAGGACGCTCGAAACAGCCAGGATTATTGCAAATAACATTACAGCCATAAAAATGTCCGTAAGGCAGTGGTGCCTTTAATACACTCAGCCTATAGGTAAATATGTGTTAACTTTAGAAGCCAAAATCTGCCAATTTGCGACATCGCATCCGTATGGTACTTTTAGAACTTTGTTCAGAACATCAAAATGATGATGATTGCTAAAAATGACATATTTTTCCTATTATGGCGGCCCCTTGGCGACTCCCCAGAGGTAAAGCGTTTTGAAATCTTTGTTATATAGCTCATTGTAACAAATATCACGAAACTGCATCGCGGAGCCAATAATCCATGTTCACAGTAGAAACAGACGTTTTGTTCAGTATGGCGGACCTGAAGTGGCGCCTCAATGGTATGGCATATTGAGTTGACAGATTTTGGCGACCTTCTTGACTACATACCTAACCTAACATTGTCTATCATTCCCCGAAGCCTAGGCGTGGGGCCTATGATACATGCAAAAGCCATCTCGGCTCCAGGTCCAGCATCATACCTTAATAAGTCAAGTCCCTTTATTTAGGCAAATTATATTTTGCTTACACTACTTACAATAAAAATTACATAATTCATAGCAGGACAAGAAAAACAGAATATAATGACATTTTATAAATAATTGTTTTCCGTTTTATGTATCTTTACCATATATAAAAACAATCACACATAAACTTTCCAGAATCTTTGAGAAACAAAATATAAAAATTGCAAATAAACAGCATCTTACAGTCTATTCGCCTTTTAGTAAAATCAAAGATAAGACACCTAATAATAAATTACCTACCATAGTTCATGAAATTCCTTGCAAAAATTGTGATAAGAAATACAAAAAGATTTATCTCACCAATAGAATAACATTCTATAAAAGTGACAGCAAACTTAACCCAGAGAAATGTGCACTTGCTGAACACATATTTTCTGAAGGACGCAATATAATGAATTATTAGGAACATGCCAAAATTTTATCGACAGTGATTGAAAGATAATAATAAAAAATACATAAACCAAAGATATTCCAAAAAAAATTTATATTTCTTCTGTAAGTTCCTTGTGGCATTACTTATTCTTTTAGTCAGGTATTTGTAAAACATGCTTGGGAAGAGGGGCAGAAAATTCAATGGGATTCGACAAAAATAATATTGAAAGAGCCCAATAATAAAAGACGAAAAATCAAAGAAAGTGCTTTGATACAACTAAATGCAGATAAATGTGTAGCTATAGTATTTCAGCCGAATTTAGTCAAATTTGGTTACCAATGTTAGAAAGAGAAATTTCCAATAATCAATTACCTGCGTTATCAGGATAGCATCATAAGTTTTTATCCAGGTTTTCTTATGATTTATCATTGGAATAGTTGTTAATCGATACACACTTCAATACACAAAATCACCAAACTGAGTTATACATGTTTTGAAAACAAAAATGATCATACACAAAAAAGTAACAACAAACGCGTTTTATTAACAACATTTCCAAAATAAGCTAAAAAAAAGCGCTATCCAAAAAAAACCGTTCCTGGAACGTGCACTTCACTGGATTCCATTTCTAGTAGACTATCATATCGTTAGAATGTCATTTTATTTCACATTTTACCAGAGGCGTGATCTACTATGAATGGACCTTAATAAAATTTGACAACAAAGTTTTGTAGTCTTAAACTTCAAAATATTATTGATTGTCTAGTTGTCACATTTTTTCGTTGTGTCAGATAGGGACCAAAAATTATTTTATTCATTTTATTGCTAGTTAATCTTGACAACGATAGCTGGAACGCTACCGAAACGTCGAAATAAAAAATAAAAAACATTATTGTGGTTTGATTCCCAAAAGAATAAGAAAAAAAAATTTATAATTTATTGTATTTTGAGTTTTTTATATACCGATGTTTGATTTACTACATTTTTTTCAAATATTTTACCTTTAATCTCACTTAGATATATGTATTATTACTTATTTCATCTGCTTTATAATTTATTCAACATTTTTTAGTCCTTGAAATTGTTCTAGTAGTTGTAGTTATTCGAAAGCTTGGAATTAAATTCTTAAAAGAGTACACTTTGGTACATTATCACCACATCCTCACAAAAATTCCTATATATCTATATTATAGGGATTATTAAAAAATAGCAAAAAATGTCGTGTACACGCATAACAGATACGATAAAAAGTGACTGTTATTGTATATGATATCTTCGCATTTCCAATATCCAACTGTTTCGTTACGGGTTACGACCTCAGTCTTTATTAGATATTTATTGGTTTATAAAGAAAGTCGTTAAAATATCTTTATCTTTTTCCTATATCATACTTGAACCCTGACCTACCCACAAACTTATCACATGAAAGAAAATACCGACAAATATCGTAAAAATCGAAACGTAGAACAACCCAATATTTTTAAATATACAATGAATAAATAATTCCGCTATGCAGTTCTTATACCGCAAAAAGTGAGATTAATTTATCAAGTTGATATCTATCTATCTATGGAAGTAACCCACCCACAAGTTTTTAAAAAATTGTTACCATATAATCAATTCTTTATGTTGTCCATCTAGCCTCTCTTTCCAAAAAAATATGGAGAGGAGGTAGGTCCAGAAGGATTTCCAAGGCTGCTGACGGTGTGGAGCTGAAAGCACCAGTAATTGCCAGACAAGTTTGTCTCTGTAAACCAGAGAGCTTTGCTTGGACCGTTCGCTGTAAAACTTTTGGCTACCAGGCAATAGCTCCATATGTGATCATTGGTCTTCTCTATATACCTGACTAGCGAAATATCAAACATCAGCAGGAGTGGAGATAAGGAGAGTGACGGGATTTTACACCGTCACTGTACCCTAAGGAAGCACACACATACAACCGGTGTATATAGGGTGGAACCTATCTGTCGAAGAACTAGAGCATTCAATGGAGGATTTCTCCTAGAAGAACCTAGTGAAAAGACTGTTGAGCCTGATAGGGGCTACTGGTCCCTTCACATAAACGTCACCACCAAGAGTACAAGAAGCCTAAAGGATGAAGTGCCGAGGACTCTAACACCCGTATTCATAGTCGATTGCCAGCGATCTTCCGGAGGGTCTCCCGGCGAACGCTTTAGCGCGTCGCTGGAGAAGTCATGGTGCTTAGCTTGCATTGCAGAATCCTTTCTCCTCGCTGGCAATTCGCCAAACAGCTTAAGCATGCGTAATTCATTTGTTTACAAGACTAACCTGCTTTGACACGTTTTTTTATTGCCGTAAGCTGTTTCATATCACTTAATGGTTTATTTTCTGTCTTAAAGAGGTGTCGTGTATTGAAGAAAATGACAGTAAAATATACAAGTGCAGATAAAGAATGGTTTTGTTTTGTAATTTTGACCTGGAGCTGCAATACTATGGGTAATTGTTTTGATCACTCGGCTGATAGTTGATTCATTCAATCCTCTTGAATCTCCTATCTATAAATAATTGGTAACATGATATATTGCAAGATATATAACTTATTACCTACTTGAAAGCTGCCACTTGCATAAAATGGCAATGTTAATAAAACGGCAATTAATCTAGGAACGGGTAATCCTCGATTGGTAATGGGTTCCTGATCCTCGATCATTGGTAATATGATATTGAGCAAAACATCCTTTCTTAATCTGTATCTTGATATAAATTCCATTTCGCTATATCTTTCCAATGGATTTTCCATATCACGGATATAGATTATTTTATGTTTTATGATTGTTGTATGCAGTATCATTTACTGAATTACCTGCGAAGTACACGTATTTTTAAATCGCAAATATTTATAACTTCAAAAACGTACTCTGAAAAGACAGGAATTGGCGAACGTTGTCAAATGCTTAAGGTTTTAGTACTAAACAAATATAGATTTTAAAGGTAATTAAAAGAACTGCTCATTTATTTTTACACGTTATAATAATTTTGCAAACACAGTTTGCCGGAGGTACTACTGACCATCTCCCACTGTTCGCCGGCGATTCTCCAAAATATAAACTACTGCGCACTGGTTGCTTTTCTGGCGCTTGACTCTGCATCAAAATTATTGCATGGCGATTGGCGATCCCACGGAGAGTCGCTGGCGATCGACTATGCATACGGATGTAAGCATTATATTGATGGTGCTGATCTTATTAATCAATCAATCAAATGTCAAACGTCAATATTAATAACGTCAGTTTTAGAATTAAAAACCAAAAACAAAACTCTTTTTGCTTATTGTCGATTAATAAATAGCAGGTTTCACAAGTTTATCTATTTAAGTATCTATTTCTCACAACCTCTACAATAGCCTATACATTTCTGCAAATTTTACACCATCACTCGGTTAAAATTGTGGCTTGTTAACATGTATAATTGCGTATGACCATAAAGTTTTCTAGTCTTTTCGTTTAACTATTGTTTCAACTACTTATCTTTCTTCCACGAATTTATTTGTAGGTACCTGTTTACATTGTCTCGAGTGATAAGTAACAATTACAAATTCCAGGAAATGAGATCTATTTGCATAAAACAATTTTGGTCGTTCTAAGATAGGTAAGTATAGTATTAACATCTTACATCACAATGCGCTTGATAAACTTTCGATTTAACAGAAATTTACAATGATATAGAATATGAAGTAGAGAATGAGATGAGACTAATCCCAAATCTTACAGGTTATCTAACGGGTCATACCCCGTTAAAAGATCACCTGCATAAAATAGGGTTATATAACGGGGACCTCAGCTGCAGACTATGTGGCATGGAGATCGAGACCGTGACCCATATCTTGTCTGACTGTGAGGCACTGCACTCGAGGAGACGGGCAATCTTCGGAGAGGCCAATGTGCCACCTGAAGTATATGGCACACATCCAATGGACCTATACCGTCTACTCGAAGGTACGGGGATAACTGGATGGGTGGACTAAATATGGGAGCAGAGTACAATAAGCCAATAGGCTGCAGTGCTCCCGGCATCTGAACGGCTCCCAAAATGGAAAAAAAAAAAATCCCAAATCTTCATACAAATCGATGTTGGCCGAAAAAATTGCGAGGAATTGAGCTTCATCTCCTATCCTACTTATATGTTATTCATGCTACAACTGTCAATATTTTATTTCTTTAACTATATTGTAAAACAAAATCCAAATTTTGTTAACAAGCATTGAAAAGCGTTTTATTGTAATTAAGACTTATTTTTTTCATTGCAAGATAAATATTAAAAACTTTTATTGATATTACTTTATGCTGTAACATGTTTTATAGCAGATGATAATTTGGACATTAATTTAAGAAATGTGAAAGTACAGTTAATGAAACATTAAATGCTGCATTATCAGCCAAGTTCTTAATTACGAGCTGTTAAAATCTTGCTTTATTTGCCTTTGGATTTACTGTTTTTTCTTTGAACATTGTAGTATGTGGGTTTGCAGGTATAAATTCAGCTGCTTTGGGCGATTTTAATATAAATGTATCGTGGGTTGCTTGTTTTGAATTTTATACCTCAGTTGAAATCCTTTCTCCAATTTTCAAAGCGCCAGTGCGTGCCAAATTGACCATATGATAGCAACAACACAAATAAGTAATAATATAAAGCAATAAAGCAATTGACGCAAGATCGTACAGGAGAGCACAAAATAGAAGTTCTATAAAGAAGTGGAATACAACCAAAGAAAAAATAATGAATGAAGGACACAGCTGTCAAGATGTTAGAAGATAGGTATATGGAATATATGTTCACACACAATATTATCGGATAATAGGAAGTAGGAGAGGTAAATAAAAACGAAATACTTCGAGAAATAGTAAAGTAAAAAGTGGAAAGGATGCTAGAAAAGACAGCTACATAAA
This sequence comes from Galerucella calmariensis, assembly GCA_910591675.1. Classification (NCBI taxonomy): domain Eukaryota; kingdom Metazoa; phylum Arthropoda; class Insecta; order Coleoptera; family Chrysomelidae; genus Galerucella; species Galerucella calmariensis. The sequence goes on from CAJUYG010000334.1 coordinate 216,603, forward strand.
CAATTATGGATACAAAACAAAATGCCTGAGAATTGGTGAACTGGTAAAAGAAAGGAAATAAGTAAAATTGCTGAAACCATAGCGTAACATTACAAATTTTCTAATATTCTTTAAACGGCTCTAAACATAGTGCACAGGTGGTGCGAGAGGGAACAGATGTCTGTGAACCCCCTCACAACCGTAATTATTCCCTTCGCTCGGAAGAAAAAAGTACAGCAACTGCGCCAGCCAATTTTAGGCGACGTGAACATTCCTTTTGCGACGGAGGTGAAATATCTAGGAGTAATCTTAGATAAACAACTCACCTGGAACGACCACTTGGAAAGAGTGTTATTAACAAAGCCAGATTATCCCTCTGGAATCTCAGAAGGGAATGTGGAAAATCTTGGGGTATGAACCACAAACAGATTTACTGGATTTACCAAACAATGGACAAGCCAATGGTCACCACGTATGGCTCAGCAGTCTGGTGGACCCAGTCACGTAGCTAAAGCTTTTACATGGGGAGGGTTTTGGTTTTTTTCATCTTTTGCTACTTTTTCTGATGGTCTTATGGATTGTTCTTTAACCCACCCTTTTATCCATGACCTAGTGGAGCATCTGGGGATGCCCACAGATGGTTCGGGTCCGTTCATAAGTGTTGACGATCCTGCTCTTGCAAGTTCATCAGCTTTTTCATTGCCAGCGATTCCTTTGTGACCTAGGACCCATCCAGTGTTACACTGTTCCGCGTCGCCAGTCTTCTAAGTTCTTCGCCACATTCCCATACCAGCCGAGATGATATCTGTATATTAATTTGGGAGCACCTATTTTAAAAAGTGATAGATGATTGAAAATTGAAGCTTTCATTAAAACAGAAAATCAATCTCACAAAAGTAAATTTAACCTCTTCAGCTAAATTATTCACAATTGTTGAGGAATCTATTTCTATTGCCACATCTCGATGAATACTCATATTGCGGCAGTATGCTAATAAAAAATTATTGTACCTTTATTGTATTTTCTATGTGAAGGGTTTGAACCCCCAAACCCCCCCCCCTTATATACGTCCCTGGGTGGACCAAAGGTTTGCAAAAAAAGCTAGAGCAAAACTGCAAGGTTTGCAGCGAACAGCATGCCTGGCCGTTACCGGAGCAATGTCATCCATACCAACGGCGGCTATGGAAGCCCTCCTGCAACTAACTCCCCTCCACATTCACTTGGAGAAGGAAGCCAGGAGAACGGCTCATAAAATGCTGTGGAGAGGCAAATAAATGGAGAAACTCAGGATTGATGAGGGTAATACAAAATCACCACATTCTTGGGATGCCCTCGGATCTTACTGTCACAAAACTTCACGTGGACAAGCCCTTTAAGGTCCTCATTCCCACGAGAGACCAATGGGATAGCAAAGAAAGATCCTTCCTGGAAACGGACTACGTGATTTACTCTGACTACTGATTTACCCAGAGTTGAAATCACAGCCAACCTGGGCAGGTACGCTACCGTCTTTCAGGCTGAAGTATACGCCATTGAACTGGCTGCAAGAGAGCTGAAGAATCAATCTGTTGTAAAAAAAGAACATACACATCCTGTCAGATAGCCAGTCTGCTCTTAAGGCACTGAGCTCAAACAGGATAAAATCCAAGATGGTATATAACTGTTTACAATTCCTTGAAATACTAGGCAAGAGAAACAGAGTCATTTTGAAATGGGTGCTGGCGCATCGAGAAGTGGAGGGCAATGAGGAGGCCGATTTGTAATTCCTAGGGGTGAGCCACAATAGACCTAACGAAGGTCGCAGTGGAGGTGGCGAGAAGGTCCCACTCACATAGAACCTAACCTAACATTAAAAAATGTGACCTATGTAATACTTGCGAACTCGATTAATAAACGCCTGTGAGCAGAAAATATTAAGGCATGTGTCAAGTATTATGAAATCTACATTATTTTACCAATTTTTCTAGTTTTGTCACACGTAATCATAACTCAACACGTTCGGATTATATTCACCATATCGTTACCATCATAACAGATTGCTCTTTCAGTGGCTATACGATGATGCATAGAATTTCAGCACAAATGACGCGCCCTAGCTGCTATAATACAAATATCATGTTTCAGTTGTTCCTGATTGTCCAGTTCAGTTTGATCATTTGCGAACGGCAATTATGCAATAATTAATTCAACGCGGTACAATTTATACACCGAGTAGATTATCTCCATAAACAGTGTCATTAATATCCAATCCTATGTAATAGACACCAACACAAAGAGTACATTGGTAAATTATAGAAGAATTAAGGACACTCTGAAATCAATTTACTTCAATAATTTCTTCTAAGGTAATAGAAAACGTAATATTTCCATTCTGTGTATTCGATGTTGCCAAATTCATTCTTATATTTTCTAAATAAAGCCGGAACTTACATGACGATTTAGTGATATTAATGCTAAAAACGAAAAAGATCTTCAAATAAATCTAGACACCTGGAAGAGAGCTCTTCAAATTTGAAATCTACAAATAAAGGCAGAGAAAACAAAAGTAATAGTAATAGGGCAAGAAAACAAGAATCTCGAAATACAGCTAAACGGAGAACAGGTACAGCAAGTGGATACATTTGAATATTTGGGAATGAAAATACATAAAGAATGGAATAATAACGCTGAAATTAATGGACGCATTAAAAGTGCCCTCAATCTGTATTATGCAATAAGTAGTACTTTCATTCGCAAGAAAGAAGTGTCAAAAAGAACAAAAAGGACAGTCTATAAAACCGTTTTTGAACCAATTTTAACGTATGGGAGTGAAAGCTGGGCTCTTAGGAAAGAGACAAACAGAAAATTACAAACGGTTGAAATGAAGTATCTGAGAGCAGTATTAGGAATCACAAGAAGGGACAAAATTCGAAATGATTATATAAGAGAACAGCTAGAAGTAGAACCCCTGGGAAGAAGCATAGAAAGGAATCAGTTAAGGTGGTATGGCCACTTAGTACGCATGGAAAACAAACAACAGACAAAAATGATATGGCAAACAAAAGCTTATGGAAGGCGACCATGGGGAAGACCACGAAAAACCTGGAATGATGCAGTATCGGAAATCCCTGAAAGAGCGTGGACTAAATCGGCAAGAGGCAAAGTTAAAGGCTGGAAATAAACGGGAATGGGCTAAATTTGTACATAATTGAAAACCCCTCAACACCTTAGGATGCATTAAGGCTGTGATTATATTATATACTTACATGTAATTACTAAATTGAGTGTATTATTATTTCCTATAAATGATATGAGTTATAAAATTATTTTATTTCAATTTCATTCAAAGTAATCATCTTTTATTGTACTGCGAGCACCATCCTGTTGGAAATTGTGACTGTCACAAATGTGTTAAATTTCAAATACTGGTGATTGCGAAATTTGCTGTTGGTAAGTTTCACCCTGCATCATCAAAAATTAGTTTGAGTCATCCCAGCATGGATACTGCTGAAAATATGCTTTCGAGGGGTAAAACGCCGGAAAAAATCTTTTACACCTCCACATACTTCCACCAAACTTCCACATACATTTTTGTTGTAGGGCGCACTGTTTTCAAGATAGTTGACAATGTAAGAACCCATGCAACCTTTTTGTAAAGCAACACGCTTCCATAACGAGTACAAAAATTTATAATTTCTGAAAACACTCGATAGCATTGATTTTTATGATATTTTACATGTTGTATGGGTAACTTTAACAACCTGTGTCTCGAAAACTAAAGCTCCAAGGACCCATGTCGACAGGAAATTTTACGCCAATTTTTATATTTTCTACACGCTTTTTCAGTTTGTAACACCTATCCATTAAAACCCTTATAATGACCTATTCAGTAATTCTAAATTCGTTATTTTCACCGCACTTCGTCTGATTTCTGTATTAAACTTCCACATACTTGTGGCTTACTCCTCCTATGCTTTAGTGGTATTTCTCTCTTGAATTGTACGTTAGCGTGCATCCTATTATTTTGGGTATTTGCAGGTGAATTCAAATACAACATTTTATCATCTGAAAATAATCCTTCCCTAATATGTTCACGAAAACGAATTCTTAATAGCAATAAAATAACATATTTCTAATCGTCCTGCTTCCTAATGTCCTGCTTTGCCAGCTGAAAAATTCTGATAATAGCCCTTACCTTATTATTATTTCATTCAGTTCTCTAGTTCCGCTTCCCCTTTTATTTCAAAGTATCCATTGTTTTACCTTATATGTTTCAACAATTTTTCTACAGCTCTTCTGAGGAGATTTTTGTGTTTTGGAAATGCAAATGCCTATCACTCGAAATATTGTTGTAAAATTTTTTTAAGATCCATTCAAAATAAAATGCGAAATATAATATTTTATTGTACGACATTCTAACAATAATCTAGCTAGATCATTGAAAGCTTGAGTAAATGATCACTAAAAGTATATTAAAGAGAGAGAAAGTAAAGTAGATATTTGCAAGCATGTTTGGGAAGAGGGCATTCATATTCAATGGGATGCGGCGCACATAAATAATATTGCCTAATAGTAAAAGACAAAAAATCAAAGATAGAACTTTAATAGAACTATATGCGGATAAATGTGTAGATATATAGTATTTCAGCTTAATGTAGACAAATTTCCAATAATCAATCTGCGTTATCAGGATAGTATCATAGGTTTTTATCCAGATTTTCTTATGATTTATCGTTGGAATTGTTGTAAATCGATTTGATAACAAATTCTTTGCAGTCTTAAACTTCAAAATATTATTGATTGTCTCGTTATTGAAATTTATAAAAACCTAATTATTCTTGACAACGGTGGCTGGAACGCTACTAAAACGTTGAATTAAACATAAAAAACGCGTTTTATTAACAACATTTCCAAAATAAGCGGAGAAAAAAAGCGCTATCCCAATAAAAAACCGTTCCTGGAACGTGCACTTCACTGGATTCCATTTCTAGTAGACTATCATATCGTTAGAATGTCATAAAATAAAATATTTTATTTCACATTTTACCAGAGATGTGATCTACTATGAATGGACCTTAATAAAATTTGACAACAAAGTTTTGCAGTCTTAAACTTCAAAATATTATTGATTGTCTAGTTGTCATATTTTTTCGTTGTGTCAGATAGGGACCAAAAATAGTTATTTTCCTAACAAGTGCGGAAAGTGATACTTTCCCGCACGCGACTGCAGTTGACCCGAACGACGCGGAGCGGAGTTCGGGCAAGCGGTCAAGGGCGGGAAAGACACTTTACGCATGAGTTAGGAACATTATTTTTTCTACGACCGTGTGTACAAAAAAGAATACCAACCCATTTTTTAAAAATTATTTTATTTCAACATACATATACAAAACTTTAACCAAAAACTATCATTATTTTTATAAATATTAATATTAGAAACACAATTTGTTGCATTCTGTAAATTACTTAAAGTTGCCGGTCCAGTGGAGTTATTTGGTGTTAACTGGTGAGTAGATGACGTTGATGAGGATGGCATCGGTTGAAGGTTACATAAAGATGACGATGAAGGTGACGGCAACGGTTTTAAGTCATTTGTAGATGAAAGAATTTTTTCTGACATATTTTTCTTATATAAAAAAGGGGTGGTTTGGTAGTTAATTTATGACACCACTTTGAAGAATGTACAGAGTTATATCAAAAAATCTTCATTATTTTATATTTTCCAAAAAAAATTATAAATGCAACAAAAAGCTAGAAAAGATGTAGATTTTATTTGATGGACTATTCATTCACCTAGTGTAACAATAGTTATAACTTCCGAAGTAAAAAACTATCTAATAAGGTCAAAATTTGCATAATTTTACTTTCCCGCACTAGTGCGGGAAAGTGACACTTTCAAAGCCAAAATGCGTGCGGGAAAGTGGGTTAAAACGCACGGTCGTAGAAAAAATTTTTTTATTACTAGTTAATCTTGACAACGGTGGCTGGTACGCTACCGAAACGTCAAAATAAAAAACATTATTGTGGTTTGATTCCCAAAAAATAAAATAAAAAATAATTATTTTAAATAGAATATCAGATCTGAATTTAGCTTACAGAAGAATATCAACAAGGGGGAGAAACAAGCAGAGAAGATAAAAATTTTAAAAATACATTAAAATTCTTGTTATGGGTGTGTTAATTTTCTTGTGACTATTTTTATTTATTGTATTTTTAGTTTAGTATTTGTTTAGTTTTGATTATTGTAGGTATTCATTGTAATTAATTGTATCAAATTTACCATAACAATATAATATACTAGGTGAAGAAAATTGTAATTGTAAATATTATTTACAATATTCTCATGTCAACCAATCTATTTATATGTTAAGTCAAGGAGTTTGAACTGAAACATTGTTTTTATTATGTACAACAATTTATGTACCACCCCTTTGAAGTTAATCATTTTATTTAATTATTATTTTAAACATTTAATATCATATCCAGTCAAATACAGCATGCGTGTTCTATGTTGATGTGTAAATTTAGGATATTGAAGTGATTATTTTTTTCACTTGTCAAAATCTGACATTTTGGTGGTTTTAACCAATAGCAAAAACCTTGTTTACATCGAAACGTCAAAATTTTACTTTGAATTTGTCATTATTGACAACTAAAAGTGCTTATTCGAAGTTTATTGAAAAATGAACACAAACCGATTGAGTGCCATCACCCAAGAGAATATTGAACATTCAGGTTATACAAAATTTTAAATTGTTGGAAAAAATAATCTTTCCAAATACAACTCGCTCTTCAAATTTTATCACATAATTTTTTATTTTCATCACTCAAACTTGTTTATTTGAGGCAAAAACATTCAAACAAGCCGAATTTAGATAAAATCCCTCGTCCTAACGGACTCGTGATTTTATCAATCGGTTTGTTTCCATATTTTGCCAAATAAACAAGTTTTCGTGGAAAAGAAAAAATTATCGATAAAATTTGAAGCACTCGTGGTATTACCTTTGATAATTTTCGTTTTATTGGTTATTTAAACATAACCCGAATTAAATAGTATTTAATATTTTACCTAAAGGTTTATCCACTGCTCTTTTCCGTGACCTTCTTCTTTTTACCATTTTATCGCACAAAACTGGAGGCGCACCTCACTCACATATTATTAAATTCCGGTACCTTCCCGAAATTTTTTTTATAAAATTAAAATAAACATAAATACTTAGTCAAACTTTTATACCAGATAAATACTCCACTTAACATCCAATTTTCCGTAACTAGAAACAAAACTAAACTAATATTTTCAAAAATAATGTAATAATTGTCATTTCGGTGTAGGTGCGTGTTTTTGGCGTTTGCGTACAGATCAATACGAAACGAATGAGCTTTTCTCGTTATCCGATTCCCGCTTTTTCTATATGCACTCTCGATCGAGCTTTTACACAGTTTGAATTTTGTTATACTATACTCGTGTTGAAAACACGGAAACCGACCGCATGCAAACTGCTGCTTGATTTTTCTCCCACTCCAAGGATGCTGGGCACGCTTACTGGTGGGTTTGTAGATTGTTTGTTGATTATTTTTAAATGCTCCTTTTCAATACAAACGCACGCCCCTCATGAAAATCCGAACAGTTGGTTACTTCTTTTGCAATGAATTGTGTTTGAAACTGATTATAGGAATATGATATGGGTCAGCGGCTGAATATAATTCATTGCTGTTTGTTAAATGTGTAGCAAGTAGAAAAAATATAACAAGTGGATTTCTTTTCAGTAGCTTGTTTGTGCAAATGTAATTGGCGTTGTTTAGGAATTGTGTTTTCGGAAAAAGGATACACTGATTGTGCAAAAAAGTTAATTTATCTTAAAATACTAATAAAGAGCGTGTTATATTTTGTTAAACCCAATTAGATAATTTGATAGTGACTCAGAAATATTATTTATTGTGTTAAATTTTTCATCTATAGCTCGTACAGTATAAAAACCGTTTTGCTGCTTGAAATTACCCATCAAAATAAAATTATTTGAATAAAAATGCCATTAATTTGAAATTCGCGCTTAACCAAAAATGACTGATGACATAATATATCGAAAACTGACAGTGTACTTGTCAGTCAGACGTGACGTGTGACGTGAATTATTTTTAATTTTGTCTTAAATTTGGCTAGTAGTAGAAAAAATTGTATATACACCATGGTAGTGAAGACATTCATAATAAGCCTCGCACCTTATTCCGCTCGGCGCAAATAATACACCAGCAAATATATTATCTGTGTATTATTTGATATTAGCCTGAACTTATTATTGTCTTGAAATATTTTAGATCCCAGCTATGGTTACAGGCTTGTAATCGTGAAGATTTGTCTGGAAAAACGACAGTTCAACTTCAAAAAAATTAAAAGCTGTGTGAGCTTCATTTTGAAGACAAATTTATCACCAAGGGTGGAAGCTCTAGGAGATTGTTCGAGTTAGCTGTACCTACGAAATTCTTAGGACTAAAATGACATAGTCATGTTTTGACAAATGATCCCCCAAGAAAGATAATTGTTCACTCTGGTAAATATTAAGCTTGATTTTAGTTATTGGAATCAGTTGATGTATTTTATTGTTATTTGCATTTATAATAAGTCTACTTTGTGGCAGTACTAACTCTTACTTTGTTTTAAATCAGTTACAACAATTAATAACATTATAATTGCAGATAACATACCGTCACCTTCTTCATGTGGAACAGAACATTTCCCTAGCTGTCAAGCTTTGCCATTATTGGGTAAATATTTCAATTGTTCAAATACATCTGTATATGCAATGCATCAAAACGTATAGTTTATTTACAAGTATGTATAGGTATGCATAAAAAAACTACACATATATTTTTCTTACAAAATCCACATTATTAAAAATAACATTATAATATTACAGATAACATAGCGTCACCTGAACCAGGACCCTCCTCATCTGGAAAGAACACATTTTTTTGTGTACAATGATGCTCATTGGTTGTTTACTATATATATATATATTTTAGATAATGAATATGTTCAAATAGAAGTTGGTACTGAAGATGTCAAGTCTGCTGTAGCTGTGCCAAATAAAGTACACATTCAATATACAGGCCACTGAGACCGTATTATATTTTAAATACACATATACTTTTTCTTACGAAATCCACATTATTAAATATAACATTATAATATTGCAGATAACATACTGTCACCTGAACCAGGACCTTCTTCATGTGGAACAGAAAATTTCCCATTTGTAGACACTATTTTCATTTCTAGTAAACCAAATAAAAAATTTTATTATTACATTTGTTTCAATATCTTTCCTACCCTACTTAATGCTTCTTTAAATACTTATTTACATATAATTACTTGCAGTGCTCGGCAGAAATTGGAAATAATTAGAAAAACAACACCTATCTAACTGAAACACTGCATGATTTTACCAACTGAAAGTGTACTGTTGAATTATGTATAATATGTTTATAATAGGTGTTTGTTAATTTTACTGCTCAACTTGAAATAAATATAATAGGTGGTGGGCCCAGAGGTTGGATTGTCAAGTAATATTCTCTCAAAACAAACAATTTGTAGTGTAATCGTGTATAAGTCAGTACATAAATCAGTAAGTAATCATATAAAAAATAATTTCCCTGAATGTTTTAATGTAGAGGTTTTTTTCTACGTGTAACTACGAATTATATCGCCAATATTTGAAAAATTTGATTACTTTTCTCAGTGTATTTACTAAGTTATCTGTCAACGTCGGTTTCTCAAGGTCATATATTTTTGTTACCAAAACTTCAAAGAGATTGCGTCGGGCTTCGCTTCTTGTTAGCTGGTGTATTCATGTATTCTTTGACTGGACTATGTTGCCAAGCACTTGAAATAGCATGAGTACCTATTTAGTAAATGTCATTTTATCAACTGTTTTGAGAAACTTTCTGCACAAGAAGCCACTGAAACACAAATAGTTGAAAAAAATCTTAGACACTGCGCTAGACTTGGAAGAGACTGAGAACAGTCCCATTTTACAATTAATTTCAGAAGCTCTATGGTAGTCCATTGGTCCGCTTCTTGGAGAGAAATGCTTGCGCCTTCCAAGTGACATCTCAGTCGTAAAATCTCCAAAATTATGTCCCCTACAGAAAGTTGTTCATAGATTTCTGTAAGATTTGGAACTATACCATGAAGTTCTTCTTCTGTTGACGTAAGCAGAGTTTTAGGCTGAGCAACACCAAATATTAGGAGAATGTCATCCATATCTATGTAACGATGCTCTAGTTCTTCGTAAAATATATCAAGACTTTCCAATTAAAGATTATAATAAGGAAAAAAATCCCTAGGAATTAAATAATACCTACAACACAAAATGAGAGTTCTGTTCTGTGGCAACCTATGATACTTTTAAAAAACCACTTATCGTTTGAGTCGCATTAAAGAACCCAAAGAGGATTATAAATGAAAACAAACTTCTTAAAATATCCTTTTACTGCACAATATATTCCTTCAACCTCTACTAATCGTCTAGTATTCATTGTAAGTGTTTGAGTAGGCGGCATTATGAGTATGCATCTATTGTTTTAATTATAACTTTTTAAGTCAATATTTACATTTCAAATGGCTTAACGTCCCGACCACTTGTATTAGAATCGAATATTACATTCATTCAATTTAGCTATTCACAGGATAAAGAAGAGAATTAAATAATATTATGAAAATTTTCGATATTTAATGTAAGGTTAGCTTACAATCTCGAATCAAACAGATACGGTATATGTCTGAACTAGTATTATTACATGCTATTCATCTACCGTGTGATGATCGGATCGGTTACGGTGCGGTATTCATAGTCACTGCCAAAGTTAACTGTAGTATACTTCGTTCCACGATATTTCGTTTTGACTTATGTCAACATAATCGATTTCAGACCAAAATCCTCAGCAAGTAGTCCTTGATCCAATAACAACAGCACAAGGGCACAAGGGCAGATGCAGAATCAACGAATTATTGTGAACAGTTCTTCACCATCCAACTGGTTTTACTATTGAATTATCAGTGAATACCTCAGTAAATTTTTCTATCGTTTTTAACAAAATTTAAAATAATATTTATCGTTTTTCGTAAATTTTGCAAAGTCAAGGAACGATGGCTGCAATAAATTGGAGAAATACAATAAGCAGTGTTGTATATTTTGTGCTGATAGAGGAAATTTGTGGACTATGAATTAAAAAATAATAGGTATACGAGTATACGTTTGTGCAACTAGTGTGGATATGATGGCTATATCGCACGAGGACGAAGATGAAGCACGACGCCGTAGGCGGATTGCTCAATCGTTCAAGTGCGATATTGACAATCCACACGAGTCGAGCAGCATATTTTTTCTACGACCCACTTAGGAAAAAATCTAGAAAGTAAAAATTTCTATAAACTGTAATATAACTTCAAATTAAAAATTTAACAATTCAATTTTATGTTTCCACTAATTTTGTGGTAAACGAATGTCCAATTTGTATAATGCTACGGTTTCCTTTTTTAAATATACGATGCTGTTATAAGTAGATGTTGCCAGTCGGACTCCCTCATGGAGGGTACCGTACCATTATCTATAATAATGAATATTCTGCTAAATATTTCAAACGTCTACCTGTTGTCGTTATTAATATCAAGCAGAATGATTATTTAAAAATAAAATTAACAATAAAAAAAATTCCTCGCGGGGAATCGAACCCGGGTCTACCGCGTGAGAGTCTGGTGTGCTTACTACTCAACCACCAAAGAATATGCAAATTGTCTATCTATAACGTCAGATGTATTACATAACTTTTGCTTAAAAGGAACTAAAGTTCCTACCGTGTGTCCCGCGACACGTTCTACCTTTTTTTTATAAGTCCGACCCTGTACATTATTTTTGCTTCCAAATTTACAGTCATGTTAAGGACATGTTAGGTTATTAGCCATACAAAACTAAAATGAATCGCCCAAAAAACAAAACACAAATTTCAATTAAAAAATGTTCTCCTTTATTTCGGCCCAGAGTGTATAAAAAAATTTGTCTCATATTCTTGACGAAGGTACAAGTTCTTTCCTGCCTTAGTAGATTCGTTCATAACTGATGCTCTTGAATGAGCTGCCAAATGCGTGACCCTTGATCGACAATTTGTGTTATTAGGGAAAAAAGCTTAACTACTGAAAAGTGGTTACACTGCAGGTGGTTAAACTGCAGAGTTACAACATTTTTATTTTTAACAATAGTCAAGTATCAATCAGAAGTTTCCTTTTGTTATTTTAAAGAATTCATGTGTTTGGAAAAAGTTGTATTCGTTATTGATTAATTCCGAAAGCTGAGTACTTAATAAGAAATAATATCCCGCTCTCCTGATACCGAAAACATCCTCCTATCTCCCCGTATTAATAAAAGGTAATAAAACATATTCAATAGGCTCCACCGCTTTCTTGAGCCCAGCTTGCTTGTATCTCGCAACATTTATTTTTTACCTTCACAATACAGCCGATATATAAAATAAACAACGTAGTGATTAAGCAATGTAGTCGTAAATTTCCTTAACGGATTTAAACAACTTTATAAAGAGTGACTTGAACATTAATGTTACATGTTTATTTCACACGAACTCATTGGGGAAATTTAGTGATATGAGAGTTGCACGAATTCTAGTCGTTTTTCATGCTGACTGGCTTTATATTTCCCGAAGATTAATGATGATTAGGTACATATAAAAGATGAGGAATATATTAAGAGATAGAAAACAATGTTTGAAAAAGGAGGTAATACTTATTTTTGTAGATATCGCAGAAAAATAATTATTGCAAGGCTTTATAAGTTTTGAAAAATATTTCAATTCATTAAGAAGAAACAACTACTTCCCGGGCTATAGACCCCGACGGATATTGGATTACACTTCAAAGTCAAACGGGGTTGGTATATCTACAAGATATTTAACACCAACCATTCTGGTTTGCAATTAGATGAGACCAGTACAAGGTATACGTTATCCGTCTTATTTTTGTTATATTCATTGAACTAAAGTATAAATTCAAATATTATTGGATTCGAGAATTGTATAAAAATCAATAAAATAATTCCTATACAGCTTAAAGGAAAAACTCTGGTCGCATGAAAGTAAAGAACGTTTCACAATCTCTTTCGTTGAGTCGGCATCTAGCCTTAAGGATTTAGCAATTAAAGTTTGTATCTTAAATAAATTAAATTTATTTTGTAAAAATAAAATCACAAAATTTCAAAAACAAAATTAACTTTAATTTATTAATCGGAATTGAACAAATTAAACTGTTGAAACATACAGAGTGGAGAGAGAGATTATAAATGATATAAAATTGGAATATAATCGAAAAGGAGCAAATAGCACATAAACTGACTGTAAATAGAACAAAAAAGTTGATAGCAATTAGAGAAATAATATATATCTATTTATATTGTATAAATATTCTAATAATCTATGAATTTTGATAGGTAAAAATCGTCTCATTTTGTGTTTAGGTATAATGAATGTCAATTAGATAGATTAATTAGGAATTTAAAAAAAAATTTTTTCAAATACTTAGTTATCCGGGTGTAAATTGAGTGTGGGTGGTTATGGTGATGATTATTTTGATTTATGAATTTTGAGGGAGAGAGATTTTTTTTGATAAGAGAAGAGAATTAGAAACAAAATAAAAATTAAAATAACCCATGGAATATTTTAAAATATATTATGCTGGCAATATAGAGAGAAATAGAAGTAATTCATGTAAATCATATAAAAATTGGAGATATAATTATATGAGAAAAGACGTATTTGGCGGTGATGTTAAATTGAAGAATTGGCAGTATTTAAAAACTTTGAAGTAATATTCCAATAAATATTTCAATACATAAATCTGAATAAATAATATATTTAGAAATATTAAGACTAAAAAATATTAAAAAACCGAAGAAGCATTCAAAATGTTTAGCTTAATTTTATATGAATAAAAAATTTAATAATACATTCATAGTACAAAGTCAATTTTTAAAGTAAAATAATAATTAATAATAATAGTTTGTAATTTGTTCCAATGTCTAATAAGGATATTTGGAAGATATTTAAAATTAATTTAGTATTGAACTCAACTATGAGATAAGAATTTTTTAATTAATATAGCAAATGAAAAAAAGAATATATAGGTAATACAGTGAAATAATAAAACAACATTTAAAAACATTATTAAGAAATAGAACAGTTATAAAAATCAATTACTTACAGTAAAATAATAAAACAAAATTTGAAAACATTATAAAGAAATAGAACTTACGTCAATACATTATCTACTTACAACTAATTAACAAATTATATAATATTTACAACTAACTATTTAACCCAACTCTAGTTCAATATCGATATCTTTAAATTAGGGTCCTACAGTGACATTAACATTTCGATAGGTAGATAATTACTTTCATCCTTAATAATATGCTGATTCAAATTTTTTCAGCTATTAATACTTAGTATTATTAGGTTGTTTATTAAATAACTGTATAACTCTTGAGTTTAATGTGGGTGAAAAGGTTTCAGAGCTAACTCTGGATTTTAGCTGATGCCACATGTGTTCTATAGGGTTAAATATGCAATAATATGTTGGAAGCCGTATTGTTTATGGCACTTATTTTTAGCGATAGCATTACAAAGGTATTCTTTTACGTCTTGAACGCTGCTGAAACTTGTAAGAGATCTGGTCTTTTTTGTTGATTCACTTGCATATTTGTGTTCTCACATTTTCAAAAACAGTGAAATTTTGCCTTTTCCCATAAGTGATTAATCGGCACTTGATCACACTGCTTATCGATATCAAGTAACATAAAATACAAATAATATTTAACATTGAGGGGGCTGTCATGTTCAAAAAAGATTTTAAATAATTATACATATTTTACGATATATGTATATAATTTTTTTTCGTTTTATTACATGGTAGACTCCGTTTCACGTAAGAAAAACCCACTTGAAATTGCAGTCGTATGCGCGAACTTATTGTCAAAACGACTTCAAATCTTTAGCGTAACATTTTCACAAAATTAGAACGTCTTCGATGGTAAATGTCCACGGTAAACGGTCGTTACGTGGCGACACAAATAAACAAGACTTATTTTGATTTCTGCGCAAGACAGTTGGCAAACTTCACGTGGTTTCTTTTTACGTGAAACAGAGTCTAGCAATAAATTATGTGTTCTTGTTACAATAGTCTATTATTTTGACTAGTTTTACGTGTTAACCAAACATTAAAATAACTTTGGGAAAAGCCATCAATTTAAAAATAGGCTCATTTTATTTATTCATCAACTTGAATATTTACACTTCATTTCAACCTATTACAGTGAACCAGTGGCGTAGATTGGATTATTTTTTAAGGTGTTTTCTTAAGCAGGGTAAGTAGAACTATATTATCCTACAAAATTGGCTACACCTTAGGCACTAAGAATTTTAGTTGTTGTGTACTGAACTAATTTATTTTATACCCACTAGATTAGTATTGCCCATTTTGAATATTATTTATTTGTCGAATAATTTGAGGTAAATTCAGAATTGGTGTAAGGATATTTTTCAAGAATAGAAAGGGTGATGAATTTGATTACTTGATATGAAATTTTCCACATATATTTATTTTATTTCACAGAAAAATACTTATACAATATATATACACCACTCCCATCACCCTTATTCTTTACAGAGCGTATTGACCTCCTCTTAAACTGTTTACCATACAATAAACTAAGAAACGGGTTACATAATCTCTATAGATACAAGATTCATGACAAGAAGATACAATCTTGAAACTGTTTAGGTAAATCGTAAACCTTTAGAATAAAAATTAAAAGGAGGGGCCAGAATTGGACGTTTAATTTCGAAATTTTAGATTTATGCACTTTTAAAGTCCAAAGAAGGCTTAACATATTTCACATATTGAATAAAAGATAATTTTTAGATGATTCTTTATGAATAATATAAACGATGTTTCAAATGATATAGTTACTCATGCGGAGACGATAAATATAAAGGAACCAGTGAGCCGAAACATCCATAAAAATTTAAAAAAATTAACTACCACATCTTACAAAAGAGAACCCTAACAATGGACATCATATAAAAACCGAAAATTGGAAACACACAAAGACCTACTTAAGCAAACTATAAAAAACCACGATAAAATAAATATAAACACAAAAATAAAAACTATAACAAGTATCTCAATAATTACCGGGCAGTTTGTGAAATCAGAATATAGTTACAAAGTATACGTATTTTATTTACGGTAAATTTCATTCATAAATTGCCAGAGCTTTTGATGACCTTGAACGGATCGCTTTACGATTCAGTTTACTTTTCCATAGGCGTAGGTGGCATAAGTTTTAAAATGACTTGAACGTGTTAAATGTTTTTTTTTTTGAATATTGTAGAACAGTACACTGATGAGTGAATAAAATAGTCTTATACAAAATATTTATTGATTTACACACTCACTACCCGTTTTCTTCTTTCTTTTGGTATCCATTACAAAAAAATGCTTATAAACTATAAAAATAATGTTTGTTTGTCCGAAAAGCCGTAATAATATAAGCCCTGTATAATAAATAATGTAATTCGCAAATTCACCACTTGCACTTTAGTTGTATCGCAGCACAGCACTGGCCGCCGGATGAGATACTCATCCGAACGACGTTGTAGGTCACAGAGAACTCGGGAGTGTGACGTCACGAGATAACATACTGGTTGGTTCCTATACTGTGGTTTCAGACTGTGTCCACTTGCAAGTAACTTGCGATAGTTTTTTCAGCGTGTCTACACTGTATTGTAACTGTTTCCAAATTTATTGTGGCAAATTACTCTAGCAACCTCGTTTGCTTCAAGTTCCTACTGAAACGTGTACACACAGTTGCTTTTTTACCGAAAAAATGTCGTCTCGACGAGCGGCTGCTGCGGTTGTGACATATATTCAGTAAAAAAAAAGAAATGAGGAAAAAGGAAAGTTACAAAAAGCGTAGAAAAATTTGGGTAAGAAAATGAATCCAGCTTAGATCTACTTTAGGTCTAAATGAGAATCGAAGATCCACAGCAGTTAAAAAATGTTCTACGAATGTCTGCCGAAGACTTAGATATTTTGCTTAATTGGACAAAATATGTAAGAAAGATACCAAAATGCGACAAGTTATTCCACCAGAAGAACGGCTGTCTTTAACACTTTTTAACACAATTTCTAATCAACTTAAAAGTTTCATCCCTATTCCATTCCTTCCATTTTTGCAGAAGTGATATTTATTATTTGATTACTTGCTGCAAATATTTCGGGACAGTCTCGAAATTAAAAAGAGCAAACTGATTTGCTTAGATCAATCGTGTACACAACAAGCTCTAGCAAGGCAAGGCAAGAGCTTGGCGCGCAAGTAAACTTTCAGCAAAATTTCTCCTGCTCTGCTGTTTACACACGCTGCTTACTTGTGGGAGTTGTCTTAGCAAATTTACTGGCAAGTGGACACGAGCCTTTAGTGGTTGTTAAATACTCGGCCATTGGGCGTGTTTGCTATTTGGTTCACCTGGGTTCACCTACGCTCAGTGGCTGGATGTGAGCAAAAGCGATAGTTCGCTAATATCTAGCCCAGACAAGGATAATTTCCCAAATATTTCAGAGACCCAAGTAAGAATCATTTCGTAAATGCTTTCCTTCTCCATGATCCACTCAGTGGCGGAACTACTCTGGTGTGCAATATGTACGAAGCCCGAGAGCTGGAAACGGGCTCACAAAATTACACAATATAAATAGTAACTGTAACAATAACATAAAAGGGCATCGATTGATTTTTCTATTGTTTGAACGGCATTTAGTTTTAAGGAGGATCTGCTGCAGCATATGTTAATGTAATACTTTCGGTGTGGGCAATAATTTTTGTTTGATACTTCCAAGTGCCTCATGTTTAGTGAATTTTATTTACTTAGTTGATTTAGTTGATAAAGTGCATGGTTTGCGTTTGGACGTTTATGAAGCTGAAAAACAATTCCTATATTTTCGTTACTATACGTCCAAATAACGTCCAAAAATGAATACCAATAAATACCCAAATCTGTTAACTTTTTGTTTCATATATTTTATATATAAATAATGAAGAGTCCGTCAATTTAATGATACAATTGATATACTTTTAATTCAAAATACAACTGATTGGATTTGCATCATATTATATGGATGATGTTTTCCCAATTATTGTAATTTTCTGAAGTTTATTTTTGGTATATTTTTGTGTGGGTAGTTATTGTCAATAAGTCTACCACATTTCTAGTTCTATTTGACAACAATAATTACTAAAGCTTTTATCGACTGAAATATAAAATTTAACAAGATAATAGGGTACAAGGGCAGTAAGAAGTTATCAGCAAAGTCACTTGAGTAGGGTGAAATACTAATTACTTACTTATAAATTAAAGCAAGTTGATAATTCGTTATCTCAAGTCACTAATAGAAAAATTCTTCATAAATTAAATTTAAAAATAGTATAGGTACACAATCTTCTGTCAAAACTTCACCACAAAGACCTTTTTTAAATGAATTTATATAGGATGGCCAATTGCAAACTGCAGATGCTAGATGTGATTTTATATACCTATTCATGTTGCGTGAAAAAGGTTGAAATGATTCTAATTTTTTATCAAAATGGTTGATTATTCCTACGAAGAATATGCTGATATGCAATTAATCTATAGTGAGGTGTAATGTAACGTTCGTGCACAGTTTTGACTTATGCCAATATGATTGCACCCAGCAGATAGTCGTTAATCCGATAATAATAGCACAGTATTGTACTTGTTTCTTCTGAAAGAGAAAATATAATGCCTAATAGTATGATTATTTTACATTTGAAATGTTTGGCTGGTAAAATTATTTTAGACACATTCTTTTATTTATTCATATCTTCTATTATTCATTTGTGCTTTAAAAGATGTATTTATACATCAACTATAGACATGAACTTAACAACCCTCTGAAAATCACAGAAGTTAACAGCCACAAACAGTGTCATCAACGGAAAACACGCAAAACAAGACGACTACTGTTTACAAGACACAAATATCATTAAAAACATGGAAATCAACGAAGCCACCTTGGATACCTACAGAAAACGGGCACAGAATATGCGAATACCAAAGAAAATCTGAAAAACAATTACAAAAACAGGATACAAATACTCTAAAACAACCCTATCAGGTATAGGAATATAGTGAACGCAATAAATACATACGCAGTACCCGTACTAATATATACTCATTCGGAATACAGTAGAACTCCAATTATCCGAATTAATGGGGACCGGGACCCATTCGGATAATCAAATATTCGGATAATCGGAGTTTTTTTTTTAAAAATTGCCATTGGAGAGAAAAAAAGCTACGTTTTGATATTGCACTATTTTTTTATTGAATTAAATGAAAGAAACATGATATTTTCACATGTTTTAAATATAAATAAAATGTACATACTTATGTATGTACAAGTTTAGAAATAAAAATCATTGTTTTTCAAACATCTCCGTCAATGTAAGCTGTTTTGCGGTCTTCATCCGTTTTCGGGCAGCCAGGTCACGCATTCGCTTGACGGTGAGCAGTTGCAAGTGGTCACACTCGGGCTGACGCTCCATCCACTTCAAAGCAGTCTCGAGGCCGTCAAATGCTTCACTAGCTGATGGTCCAGCGTCTACTTCAACATCAGCAGAAAGTTCTTCTTCCACTTCCACTTCAACATCTTCTCACACTTTCAACAATTGGGAAAAGTAGAATTCGATAGATGGCGCTCTGAAATGTCAATTTCATCTTGACAACGAGTAAAACAAATCAGCTGCCGTATAAGCCCTTTGATATTTAAGTGGTTTTATTTTGCTGTTTTAGTTATTTTCAGTGTGTGTTTTGTAAAACTTTTGCTTTTTCTTTGATTGTGCTTTATTATTTTGTGTTGTTAAAATAAATTTTGACTCCTAATATTTTTATTTTTGGAGTAATAGGTGTATGGTTAATATTTGTGAAAAGTACAACAAGCGTTCAATTAACTGTTTAGTTTTAGGTCTG
>CAJUYG010000335.1:0-29373 GCA_910591675.1 Galerucella calmariensis
TAAAGATGTAGAAGAAATGCACATTTTATTTTATATATTCTCTGGGGGTACAAATTTGAAATTTTTTGTTGGTTATTGTCTCTTCCAAACAGATCAGATATGTCAAATTCTAATAAGCCAGTGGCGTGGTACGAGGGGTTCGTAAACATTTATTGTACTATATTTTTGAAACACCTTGTATTTAGACTTGAAGACTTTTGTATGCAATTATTTATTGAATTTTTCACAAAAAGGTACTCTTTGTTGAACTCAATAGAACACTCCATTTTCAAGATTTTTTACTTTTTATTAAAGTAAGACACTTTTTAAGTTTTTTTTTTGAAATTCCTTGATATTTTACGCTGGGAGGAAAGAGAATAATATTAAACACCTGAAAAATAACCATTATTTATATCCATATAATTATAATTTCAAGTTTTTTTTTGTCTATTAATTTTTTTAAATAGTATCAAGCGCGACACTGTCTCCCGAATGTCGTATTGTTATCCTGCTGTATCCTGTAATGTCCTGTGGCTTGGCTAAGTGCAAGACCATGTATCAGTGTTAGTTACGACGTTTAACTTTGCCCTACCACGATGTGTAATTTCAAATAAACGGTGTCATGGTATAATAGGGGCACATTAGCACGCCTTTTTTAGTCGCTTCAAAAGGGGATGTTGGTAAAATTGTAACGACTGTTAAGGGTTTTGAATTTTAATTTTTTTGTAAATAAATTTTTTAATGCAGAACAAAAAAAGTGAAAAATAAGAATAAGGTTATAGGCCAGTCAATATGTGTCATTTTAGACCAAAAGAACAAGTAATTAGCAATACGACTGATTTTTTTTTAATAAGTACCTTGAAGTATGTAGATTAATATAAAAAAAAGTTTACCAGTCTATCGATTTCCCAATTAGAAAAAAAAATTAAAAAACTTTTTTTTTTCGAAATTTTCTAATATTTCACGCTGGGAAGGAGGTGGAAAAGAATAAATAAATACCACTGTGTAGAGGAAGTGTTTTGCAATAAAATAGGTCTCTTGCGTTTTTTTCGTCCGTTCAATGGTTTGTCCGTAAAAAATTCGGTAAACTAAGTATGTGTTCCGCATCCGCGCGACTCTGCTGCGCGGCGAAAAAAAAAATCTTTGGTGAGAGTTAAGGTTTAAATAATAAATAAAAGGTGATAAATTAACTTTTACACATTTTTATTGGAAAAAGGTAGTTATGAAAAAAATTATATCTTAAAATTATATATTAATCATCTTTTATACATTTTCACTATATACATTTTGTTCGTTGAATATTAATCTTTATATTACCTGAGTATCAAATTTTATTTTGAAAAGATAAAGAAGATTCCTACCCGAATCTATAAAAATTGCTATTTTCGCTTATAATACAAAAAATCATTGAATCCAAAAATGTATGTAAATTAATTGATTTCGTAATTATATATTCTTGATCTTAGAAGTTTACCCAACATTTCTACGCAAACCCCATTAAAATTACTCTAGTTTTTTCAAAGTTACAGTATCATATATATAGTAAAAACCAAATAAAGTTGTAATTTTTAGTATTGATACTTTTCATAACGATATTTTCTAATATTAAGTATTTTAAAACAATATATTTATAACGGTACGTTGTATTGATACTTTCTACAGTATCGCCCATCTCTATATATGTCAAATTATTTGAAGTAGATGTCACAACATTTTGAGGTTAGTAATATGCCAAATCGCTACTGACTTTTATTTATTAATAAATAAATTAAGTGTCGTGGACAAAGTATAGTATTCTACTCGCAATTTATGGCCATAATTATGGCTATCATAAATTGCTCGTTTAATAATATACTATTATTTTATTGCTTGTATTTTTATTATATTTATTTATTAAAAGATTTGGTAGCTCAGTAATAACCTTACCACTTTTATTCTAGAATTCCTTACTTTGTGAAATCTATTCACAAATTTAATTAACAAAAAACGTAAATGAAAAAACTCCACACTATATTAAACGAAAACCATCAAACTATCGATAATTTCGTAGTTTTCATTTGTAATATTGTGAAATTTTCTACATTTACGTTTTTTGTTTACTTCAGTTAAGTTCCATATTTCGTGAACAATCTGACAACGCTGTAAATCTTCACAATGATGACGTAAACGCAACTTTATTTGATTTTTACTATATATAAATTTTTTTTGTAAATTCAAGATTCCTGAAATTTACAAGATAATCAAAAGTGTCGTATTTCGTGATTAGGAAGAAAAATTAATTATCCGTGAATTTTATTTATGGAACAGACCTCCTAAATAATAGTTTCCATCCTTCCATCCTATTATATGAGTAATTTGCTTAAAATGATTATGTGCTATGACAAAAAAATGCCATCTTAAAGCTGACACTTCCCTTTTCAAAATGCTGTATTTCAATTATTTATGTCTACATTATAACTTATAACTGTACAATAGTTTATAATATACTTCGTCGCGCTTCAGAAAATAGAGTCACGCGGATGCGGAACACATACTTAGTTTACCGAATTTTTTCCGGACAAACCATTGCTCGGGCGAAAGAAACGCAAGAATCCTTTTTTACTGCAAAACACTCCCCCTACACGCTGGTATTTTTTTCTACCTTCCTCCCAGCGTGAAATATTGAAAAATTTCGAAAAAAAAAAGTTTTTCGATTTTTTTTTCCTAATATACTCTCATCTAATCAGCCGTATTGCTAATTACTTGTAGTTGTTACCCATATCGTCTGGCCTATTAATTTTTAAACAACTTTCTAGTCCTATATCTCACGAAAACCTCAAGGTAGTGTCACGATAGAGATAAGCAAATCATCTTGGAAGTATAAACTGGTATTTGAAAGCAATAGCGCTCAATCAAATGGGTCCTTTGTGCACTTATTAAATCCAGATAAACTAATAATAAAAATATTTTTGAAAGGAAAAAAGATCCAGCAAGGGGACGTTGAGAATAGATTGTAAAAGATAACAGAAGTAGGGTTCATCGTGAATAGGACTGGAATTTGAATTATGAAGTTGAATTGCTTCGGAAAATATGTGGAAGATTTTTATAGACAGGGACGTATTCATTTGGATTGTTCTTTATATTGTTGAAAAAGGGGAAAGCTTTAACCCGTAGCGTTGAATGATAAGATCGGTGTATTTTGCAATTTTCTCGTTGTATTTGTCCAGAATATTGTTATTATTGGGTACAGCAACATCCACCAGATAAACCGAGTTAGCTTTTTTATCCACAACTACAATATCAGGCCGGTTATTCGTCACCCGTCTATCGGTGATAATTGACCTATCGTAGTATAGTCTAAAATCAGCATTCTCTAGCACCGAATTCGGATGGTACTTGTAATATGGGGTGTAGGTGTTCACTAATCCAAATTTGTTGGCCAACTTCTGATGGATGATGTTGCAAAGTTGATTGTGCCTGCGTAGCTAAGGCCCGTAGTTATTAGAAATTTTGAAAAACTGGGTTAAAGAACATTTTATGATAGAATAGTTTTAATTTAACTAGTTTAACTATGCAAAAATCTGAGCACTGAGCTCTTGTGTAATCAGTTCCAAAATGGTGTGGGAATGCCTCGACAAACTAGGTGAGAACAATATAGTCACCTTACTATGGATTCCAGGACACACTGGAATAGAAGGAAATGAAATAGCAAAAAGGGGGACTGAAATACCTTTCTGGGAGCCTGGACCCTTTTGCGGAATTAGCTCCAATGTAATATTGGAAGAAATAGGTAAAGCCGAGAAAAAGAAAAGATCTGACCATTGGTGAGATCTAGTAGGGCTTATACAATCAAAGACTCTTCTGGGTGACTACAACCTGTTGAGATCAAATGAATGCATAAGTCAAAGTAAAACTGCGCTAAGAGTTTTAACAGGGATCCTAACGGGACATTGTCGCCTGAATGGGCAACTGAAAAAGCTCAAAATAGTGGAGGAAGAAGAATGCAGATTTTGTCGAAAGGAAGAAGAAACCTCCTTCCACATACTTTCCAACTGCACAGCACTTCAGAATCCTAGAGCACAGCATCTGGGAGATTACTAGATAGAAGAGGAACATTCACCTAAGCTGAAGCCTGCAAATAACTACTAGTTTCTGAGAGTAGAAGTTTCTGAGAGTAAAAGTAAGTTAGGTCTCAGTGAATGTCACCCCAAAATACATACAGACATACATGCAAAAAGCTAGCGGAAGATTATAGATATACAGTGTGGCACAAGCTAATGACTGACCTTTAATATCAATCGAATCACTAGGAGAAAAAGTAATTTGTCAAACTCGTAATTAAATTTATTAAATTATTTTTATAAAGTATTATTACAGTTTCCAGTAATATTGTCGTATTTAATAGAGCGCGTTGGTCCAGTAGTTCCATTTTTAGAGAGTACTCTCCCAAATTTCAATTCAAAATTCTAAATGTTGTGTTATTTACAAGACTTTTTAAGATGTAAATACATTTTTTTCGAAAATTCCGTGATGATATTTGAACATTTTCATGCCTCTAACTCCTCTTCAACATAATGGGCCTTTTCAGTGGATGCTCAAATCCCAAAACAAATATTTTATTTGAAAGCTTACTGATAAATTTTCACTTTGTGCAGCTTTGTTTTGAATATACATGTCACAAAGCTGAATAATAATATTAGGGTAATTTGAACACGCGTTTGACCTTGGGACAAGTGACGTCATAAAGTCTGGAGTTATGTTGGCAGTATTTGTGAGAATGGCTAGCCAATTGCTGCTACGGTTACGGCCGAGGCTAAAATATCCTCGTTTTGACCAACTTCTTTTGAGCTATCGCTTTTTCGAACCATGATTTTCGTCTGTTTCCATCTCTAGGAACGTAAATGAATATTTTGCTTGGGCAATTTATATTGTTATTTCAACAAAAACAAATAATTCGAAATGAAAGAGAATATCTATATTAACTTCGAGGTTATATGAGATGTCAAAATCAAAAACTAGGTAAGCAATCTTTACAAAACCTATGGAAATAACGGTCTGTCGTTTTCAAGGTCGTAAGCTCTTTGACGTCACGAAGGAGGGAGGAGTGACGTCACGTTCAAACCGCGCGCTGCCCTCCATACTTTTAATATTTTTTTTTAGGATAGAAATCGAGCTCCAAAAAAAAAGATAAAAAAATAAGGACATTTTTTCATAAAATACTTTAATTTAAACCAATAAAAAAAATTACTGAAAAGGCCCATTGTCACATCAAACTTAAAATTATTAAAAATATCTCCATTCCCAATACTCGTCTAGCCCACCTACTTTTTCAAAAATAGCTATCTCAATTTCGTAAACATATTTATCCTGCATACGTCTTATTATCCCGAAAATCCAATTTAAATCTAACCGTGGTTCATCTTGGAAACGTTTCCGAGATGTGTATTGTATTACTATGTAAAATATTATTATGCATTACTTGGATAGATCCATAGATATATATACATGGAGTTTATTGGACCTGAGGTGTTCACTGTTTGTTTTGGAAAGGACGATTTACAGGAGATGTTATTGAGATGAAGTTCCGGAGTTAAGGTCCATTGTTGTCAACGAAAGCCGCAGTAATTTCACTAAATTTAAGTGAATACACAATTCCAAACAATAACTTTAATATGGAATGATCGGAATTTTAATTTATATCTACAGGATGTCCCGTAAATACGTACCGTAAATTTAAGGCATGAAGATGGTTAAAAAATATTTAAAATACCCGAATGTAACTTTTTTCTAACCTTCTTAGTTTCTGAGATACAGGCTGTTTAAGGTGTAGAAAAAATATACATTTTATTTCATATCTTCTCGGGGGATGGAAGTACAAATTTAAAATTTTTTGTAGGTTATTGTCTTTTCAAAACACATCAACAGTATTAATTATGTCAAATTCTAATAAGCCAGTGGCGTGGTACGAGAGATTCGTAAACTTATATTGTACTATATTTTTGAAACACCTTGTATTTAAACCTAAAGACTTTTGTATGCAATTCTCTGTTAAATTTTCTACATAAAAGGTACTCTTTGTTGAACTCGATATAACACTCCATTATCAATATATGTTACCTTTTATTAAAGTAAGACACTTTTTAAGCTGTTTTGTTTTAAATAAATTTGTAGTACCTACACAGTATAGATGTTATCTCGTGGCGTTACACTGCCGAGCTCTCTGTGACCTACAACGTATCTCATCCACAAGCGTATCAGAATTTAGACGATTCGTCTCTATACTGTTACCTTAGAGCTTATGAAAATACGAATAAGGATACCTTTGGAAACTTGACTATGCCGCATGAAAATTTTGTACAATACATCTCATTATTAGAAACATTATTCCAAATGAATTTTGAGAAAGTTGCTACGGAAGATAATATTGTTGAATCACTTATAAATATTAGTCAAACAACAGAATTTGTACATCCTTGTGTTGATTTTCCAATAAAATATTTAATGAAACTTTTCTTCAGGGTACGACTAAATTACACATTGAAATTTGTCAATAAAAATTTTAAAAATCATAACAAAATGAAAATTGTAATATGGAAAAACCAATAAATATTTTGTATGAGACTATTGTTTCATTCACTCATCAGTGTATTGTTCTACAATATTCAAGAAAAAACATTTAACACGTTCAAGTCATTTTAAAACTTATGCCACCTACGCCTATGGTAAAATGTAACGTAAAGCGATCCGTTCAAGGTCATCAAAAGCTCTGGCAATTTATGAATGAAATTTATACGAGTTATACTACTGGTTCGTTTCTATAAACGTTTCTTATGGATTTGTGATTGATAATTATTTAAGGGAAGGTAAAGTGTTAAGAAAATATTTAGGACTACTACAAATTAATTGTTTAAAAACATTACAACATAAAAAAGTATCTTACTGCAATAAAAAGTTGAAAATATTGAAAATGGAGTGTTCAATCGAGTTTAACAAAGAGTACCTTTTATGTAGAAAATTTAATAAAGAATTGCATACAAAAGTCTTTAGGTCTAAGTACAGGATGTTTCAAAAATATGGTACAATAAAAGTTTACGAACCCCTCGTACCATGCCACTGGCTTATTAGAATTTGACACAATTAATACTGTCGATGTGTTTTGATGAGACAATAACCTACAAAAAAATTTAAATTTGTACTTCCATCCCCCGAGAAGATATGAGATAAAATGTTTATTTCTTCTACACCTTTAAACAGCCTGTACCTCACAAACTAAAAAGGTTAGAAAAAAGTTGAATTTGGGTATTTTAATTATTTTTTAATGATCTATCATGTCTCTAATTTACGGTACTCTGTATAAATTTAAATGAAGAAACTAATTTTGGTACCTTTAAAACTCAAATTTAAAAAACCTTGATAGCACAACTATAAAGAAGTATTTAATAAATCAAATCATATTAATTTTCTTAATTACATCTGTATTAATTTGGTGGAATACACCAAAAAATACCCCCGAATAGCATATCGTTTTCTTCCATTATCCCCTATTCTTAGACAACTGCCAATTAAGAAACATTTTGCCAGCCAATAAAATTTTCTCTCTGGAACTTTGGCAATAAAAGTCTACCCGTACTCCGAATATTCGCTCAACTGTCTATCTTCCGGATACGATACACCTAATTCTGGAGTTATTGGGTCACTAATTAAAAGCCTAAATTTTATATACAATATGCCCTCTTAAGTTGAATCATAAGGAAAACTTTTTTATTATCAATTTTAGGAAGAAAAGTTATTCTTCGTAAAAAGTTCTGCATTATCTAAAACTTATAATACAGTCATCAAATATCAAATTTTTTAGTCGTATACGAGGTTTGTCAAAAAATCTTAGTTTCACTCAAGAGTAAAGTACCTTTAAATTTGACAATATCGAAAAATGTTGCTTGGAATTACATATTTAATCGTGGTTTTCAATTCTCATCAATTTTTTTGTAACATTTTTTGATATTGTCAAATTTAAAGGAACTCTATCTTGAGTGAAACTTATATTTTTTTGACAAACCCCGTATACGACTAAAAGATTTGATATTTGATGCAGAACTTTTTATGGAGAATAACTTTTCTTCCTAAAATTAATAGTAAAAAAGTTTTCCTTATGATTCCAACTTAGGGGGACGTATTACACACAGGGTGTACCAACCTTACGACAAACTTCGGTATATGGGCTATTTTAAGAGATATCAAAAAATATTATCAACAAAAATAGTAGATGTGTTGAAGGTCGTATTTTGAAATTATATAGAACTATACAGAGTGCTGCATAACTCCGTTACAAACCAAACATATGATTTTTCAAATGGGAACCCCTGTATATTATACCGAATTCGGATTGGTTACATTTTTTTGAAGCTTTTGATGTACGGTGGGAATATTTGATATTTGACGTAAAAAATTATTGTTTTATTGAAAATACTAGACGAAATAGTTGCCAACAATTGTTATAACAATTTATCAATTCGTGTAGCCCATCCTGTACATATTTAACAGCACCACTCCATAAAAGTTTCAATACTTTGTTTATAATAACCTTTTCAAGTTAACAAACAATGAAAATTCAACAATTTGGAGAAATTTCGAAACAAAATTTTGATTTTCAATATCATATATCTGTTTTCTCAGTAGTTTTATCATTTGTAATGTTCAGAAAATATATTGTTTATAATTTTTCAAAAAGACTCACCTAAACAGCAAACAGCAGCAGAAGTATTTCAATGGAATTCTCTGATGGTGGATATTTCGCCATAAAACGATGGAGAAATAAAAATGTGTCTTTAAAATCACTCCCGATTTTCGATAAACGTAAAAATACAGTCAATTTTAAATTTTTATTCGCGGTACACAATAAAAGTCGTGTACAATCCCGTGATATCATAAAAATTAACTAGTGCTTTCGCATAGCATAGCTGTTCTTGTCCGTGCAGGTTTTTTCTGTAAAATAAAAAATTGTTAGTCATGACGTTCGGTAAAATTGAATTTTAATATTACTTCGCTGAATATAAAATGTTTTAATTTGATTATTCTTTGAAATAAAAATAAAATAAAAATAAATAAAAATTATGGATCAGTAAAATAGTGATGAATGGATGAATATTTTTTTTAAATTCAAATTATAACAAATGGATGGATATAAAAAGTAATTTTTAGAATATTAACTATACTGATTGTCCCAAATACAGAGTTTTTAATTAAGAATTGTTCATATTGTAACTGGAGAAACCTTAGCACGTAATATGAAGATTTCACCCAAGACATTTAAATAAAATATTCCTGCCTACCGAGATACAGGGTGTTTTTTCTAATAAATTCTATTTACTTTAATCATAGGCGTGAGATCTGTCTATCAGAGGTGTGGTTCGAAAAAATGTTTATAAGGGCTTAATTTATTTGTAGAAACTTCCCTTAAGCATAGGCGTGCGATAAAATCTTCAAGGGGAGTTGATTTACTTGTAAAAAGAAGGTGTATTTAATATCAAAAATTCCAATTTATCAAGGGCTCACGGTGAAATTTATAAGAGGAGTTTATTTGTGAAATATTCCGTCTATCAGAAGCGTACGAAGAAATTTTTATAAGTATATAATTTAATTGTAAAAATTTCTTCTATCATAGGTGTGCGGTAAAATGTTTAAAGAGGGTTGATTAACCTGTAAAAACTTCCATTCATAAACGTACAATAAATATTTTTAGACGGGCTATTTTTTTATTGGAAACTCCCATTTACCATAGGCGTATGATAAAAATTTGATTAGGGGGCAATTTATTTATAAGAAATTTTATATAATGAGCTGAGCCGAAGTGCTGGAAACGAGGGTTGATTTTCACCGAAAATTATAAAGAGAAAAGCGTGTTATTACGTTGAATATGTAGTTGAGGAAAATGGTACTTAAAATTTTCCTTTTTATCCTGAACTGGAGATTTTTCGTCGTCAATCCTTTTTAACATTCGTCGTGTTTGGTGTTTAATTTTTCCATTTCCTCCGAAACTGGAATTCGTGGAATGCAACCGAGTGAAAACGAAAGGGAGCAAAGAAAAATCGTCCCGGAAGCATGCGGCTGGTGAGATATATCGAATCACAGAAAATTCCTTTTGCTTTTGCACACCGGGACGGTGAGAGCACATTATCTTACTTTTCGCCTCCTCGAATGGAAAACAGAAAGCCAAATTCACAAAGATACCAAATTTTACAATCTCCGTTCTAGCAAAAAATAAAATTTATGTATTTGCAAATCGTTTTTCTTTTATTCTTCTAATCGATTTACAGTGGGAGTTAGTTAAAAGATGATTTTTATTTTGTAAAGGCTCAATAAATGGTACATATTAGGCTGACACAAGGACACCTCCATACTAAGAGTATACTGAATAAGTTAGACAAGGAACTCTCGTCCAGGTTGTTGAAGAAATTTGAAGACAGTGGTGACTGGACACTGTACCCCGAGGAAGCATCTGCACTGGATGTGCAAAGTTAGTGAACTTATGTGCTAAAATGTGAACTCTACCATGAAACACTCACTCACATACTCTGCTCCTGTGAGAACTTACAAGGACTCAGACGGAAGCACTTTGGAGTGGAAATAACACAACCATCACAACTACTGAAGATCCCTCTAGTTAAACTGGTGGTTTATATAAAAGACACGAAGCTTCTGTAATGTAAGTAGTTGATTATAACTGCTGGGACCGATTTCCAGTTACTTCCTTACAAACTGTCACTTATTAAATTATCAGCATCGGCCCCACTAAAACCATCTTGATAGCCTTCACTAAGAAAAGAAAACTCAACCTCAAAACCATATAACTTGATGGGAACGAGATTGAATGGAGACAAGAAGTCAAGTTTCTAGGTTTAACTCTAGACAGTGAACTACTGTGGAACAAACACGAGAAGGAGATTACATACAAGGCAAAAATGGCTCTAATG
Organism: Galerucella calmariensis; assembly: GCA_910591675.1. Classification (NCBI taxonomy): domain Eukaryota; kingdom Metazoa; phylum Arthropoda; class Insecta; order Coleoptera; family Chrysomelidae; genus Galerucella; species Galerucella calmariensis. The sequence goes on from CAJUYG010000335.1 coordinate 10,929, forward strand.
GTGTGCAGAAATCTGGCAGGAAGCTGGTGCTGTAACCCAAAAATCCTAAGCTGGATGTACACTACCATAGTGAGACCAATCAGCACTTATGGAGCCATTGCGTAGAGTAGTAGAACCAGCCTATTGACGACGAGAGAAAACCTCTCCAAAATTCAAGTACGTACGGAAAATTTATTATACCAATATTTTTGTTCGGTGTTCTCAGTACATTTTTATGTTAAAATGGAATTGCGCCCAACGTGGGGCCCTTATATATACGAACTTTAAAATGGTGGTATACATTCGTTACCGAATTAAGCAACAAGAAGGAATGGGATCCAAATACCATTACCAGACTTGGAAAGAATGCCATTCAATGGTACACATACGGCTCAAAAGCAATAGAAGGAACTGGGAACCAGGAACCAAACACTCTGAAAGCTTGGTAAAAACCCCAAGTATGTTTCAATCGGAAATCCACGCCATAAGATAGTGCGCCCAGTTCAATATTGATAAAGGATACAGAAGACAAAGGATGAACTAGGCGAGAACAGTATAGTCACTTTACTATGCATTCCAGGACACACTGGAATAGAAGGAAATGAAATAGCAGATGAACTAGCAAAGAGGGGGACTGAAATACCTTTCTGGGGGCCTGAACCCTTCTGCGAAATCAGCCCCAATGTAATATTGGCAGAATCTAATAATAATAATAGGACTAAAGGAACAACTAGTTTCTGGGACTCTCCTTAGAACCTAACTAGAAGTAAGGGGGCACAATAGATCTTTTAGGTCTCAGTGAATGTCACCCCAAAATACATACATACATATTAAATTATCAACCAATCGTGAACTTGTGTGCACCTATACTACAGAGTGTTCACGACCACAAGAGCAATATAAACCAAAAATGCGTCATCTTCTATTTGGAATTAGAACTAAAACTAAAATTGGAAGCCGGGGCGGGATATTTGAAAATAAGCGATAACGGAAAACGATCCTTTTTCTGCATCACAAAAAAACCCTCTGTATTAAATTCCACTCTAAAATATATTAACGAGAATAATGAGCATACTACGTGGGATTGGTTTGCCATTAAAAACTTTCCTTTCAGCGAATGACTTTTTACTTTCAGATTTTCTAAATTTTCCGTGAATCTCAAAAAACAATCGCTACTCCGTGGGTAAACAATTATTTTATTTTCTCTCAATTCACTTCCTTTAGACGAAAACAGTCGAAAACGAAGAGTTTTTTTTTGTGCCAACGGAAGTTCCGCAACTTTAGATTTGTTTCCCTCATTGAAAGCTCAATGAATTATGGGGCCTTTTTCAGAGTCGTATCAAATGAAAATTTGAAAAAAAAATACTTTGGAAAAGGTAGACTGCGTTTCACGTAAGAACAACGCACGTGAGGTTGCAGTTGTATGCACAAAATTGTTGTCAAACCAGCGCCATATTGTAAAATTGACACAACTTCAAACGTCAATATTAAAATGGCTGTCGTTTGTAACGCCAATGGCACAAACGGTCGTTAGGAATCGACATAGATAAACAAGGTTGATTTTGGCTTCTGCGCAAGACAGGCCAACTTCACCTGGCTTCTTCTCGTGTGAAACGGAGTCTAATTATTTTTCATCTCCCTTGGGAGTTATACTAAGCGGCTATGAATCTTTAACTCTCTAATGTTTTCACAAAAACATAATATAAGAAAACATCTCTCTATTCCTGCAATCTTTGTAAATATCGATACAGTTACTCCCATAATTTTTGAAACAATACGAATAAATTAATCTAATTTTAAATGCAAAGCTGTCTTGGAAAATTCGGACTGGTCGTTGCTGGGCAATAAAACAATTGGTGTACGACCGATTCTGACGCAGCCGTTTCGACTGTCCAAAACAGGAGATGTAGGGACGTTTCGTGTGTCTCTTCCTGTGTTCCCTCGGGCACCCGACCCGAATCTCGTCAGCACGGTAACCGGTTGATTTCCCATGTGGAATCGGCGCAATGTCTGAATTCGCGATATCGCCCCCTGCCGAATACTTAAATAGGATCGGTATTAGATGCGTCGTTTTCTACAAATTTCCTTTTATCGAATCAATTTAGATGTGATTTCTAATCCCATTAATGATATCATATAATACCCTTCTTGGTGTGTTAATGTCCTTCTAAAACATTCAAAATAAGATGCAGACGTATCTTTTGTATCGGAAATGTGTCCTACGTCTTTTTTCACTGTCGTACTGACAGTTCTCGTCAGGTCTCTACTTCGTTGCTTACGGCAATTATGATTCATGAAAAGTGAATATTAATCTTGTTGTTATATTTATTTAAATAATACAAAATATGCCTATAGATACACGGAAACACATCAGCATTTTGGAAGTTCTCAATTAACTTCAGTAAGAAAAAGGAGCTTATGTTAGCTAAGTATATGTCAAAATAGCAAATAAAAAAAGGTAGAACGTGTCGCGGGACACACGGTAGGAACTTTAGTTCCTTTTAAGCAAAAAGTATGTAATACATCTGACGTTATAGATAAACACTTTGCATATCTCTCGGTGGTCGAGTAGTAAGCAAACCAGACTCTCACGCGGTAGACCCGGGTTCGATTCCCCATGAAGAAGTTTTTTTTTATTGTTAATTTTATTTTTGAATAATTATTCTGCTTGATATTAATAACGACAACAGGTAGACGTTTGAAATATTTAGCAGAATATCCAATATTATAGATAATGGTACGGTACCCTTCATGAGAGAGTCCGACTGGCAACATCTACTTATAACAGCATCTTATATTTAAAAAGGGAAACCGTAGCATTATACAAATTGGACATTCAAGAACTGTACGTTCACCACAAAAAAATTAGTGGAAACATAAAATTGAATTGTTAAATTTTCAATTTGAAGTTATATTACAGTTTATAGAAATTTTTATTTTCTGAATTTTTTCTTAAGCGGGTCGTAGAAAAAATATGCTGTTCGACTCGTGTGGATTGTCCATATCGCACTTGAACGATTGAGCACTCCGCCTACGGCGTCGTGCTCAAACTTCGTCCTCGTGCGATATGGCCATCATATACACCCTAGTTGCACAAACTACTATTTCTATCAAAATATGCCCTTTTACATTTAAAAACAACCTGCCAAATGTCAAATCAATTTATCCATCCATTTTAAAGTTATCGAATTAAAACATTTAAGTTTTCAAAATTTCAACACCCTGTATTTCTAAAAGTAAATGTGCTAGACCCCTTAATCCTCATATCATTTTGTCCAATTTTACGAGAGGAATCTACATGCAAACGTTGTAATTACCCTTAACGTTCGAGGTGCTTATACCATTATTTGCGCGATCGTATTGAAATAAATTCCGAATAAAATAATTTAAATTTCTTCGAAATGAACGAAATGTCAAAAGTGACATTTATACTTCTCGATCAGTTTAAAATATATTTTGCATTTTGGTGAAATTGTTTTATTCTATTTATTACTTTTCGACGTCTGAACGGTAAGTAAATCACTTACCGACGTGTAAGAAACTTAGAAACCAGTAAACACAACCTACCGTCCTGACAACCGATGCTGTAAATAAACAAAAAATATCAATAGCGCAAAAAAAATTATGGAAATAATAGTAAAAATGTATCCGAACAAATTCAAGTAGATCACCAGCACTGCGAATACCAGCTTTACGTAGAATTTTAATATAGCATCGGTGGCTCAGTGGTAGAATGTTAGCCTTCCACGCGGGCGGCCAGGGTTCGATTCCCGGCCGAAGCATATGAATCGCTGCTTCGTAAACGAGAGAGAGACTCCGGAGAGAGCACACGCACGCAAGAGCACATAACGAAGCAACGTAACATAACGTAACGTAACGGTCAGATATTTTGCGTCGCGACCTCCGGTCGCTCAAACATAACCTGACGTAAAGAATTAAAGTTCCAATAAACAACATACTCCAAATCGGGATATACGTCACAAACGATGACGCACACCAAGAAGGATATTGAATGTACTATAAACGGCGCCCAACGTCGGGTATTTTTTTTTCTAAATTATTATATTATATTCGCGCGATTGCTTAAGTGCGCCTGGATGCTCCAGCTTGCACACGCACTTCCGATCGAGTTGGCGGCGGATGTTAGCAAGGGAGGAGGCGGTTGGTGAAGGTGCGAATATCAGTAGCATCAGGTTGTCGCGATGCGTTAATATGCGGTCGTCGTGGATAGGATGCAGAGGATAAAAATAATACCATATTAAAACATTTCAAAAAAGTCAGATATATCTAGAAATTTTATAGTAGATCAAGTGTTAAAGCAATAAAATGAAACTTTGGTTTCCTTTTTCCGCACAGCCCATAAAACTTCACATATTCCCAACGCCTCTCCTTTAGGGACTCATTAAAACCCCTCTAAGGATACAGTTCTATTTACGGCAACTTTCACATAACTCACTCTAGGATTCTAACCTCAAATCTTTTTCCCTTACTCGTTCTAATTCTTTTCTGTAATTGAATTTGCCCCTTAGGCCTGTCTGATCGAGATTTGAAAAAAAACAGAATGTCTGTTTAAAAAAAAACAAGCATAGAAAATACGAAATCTAGTGAAAATTTTAGGCTTCACATCAAAAAAAGGTTGGAATTATTCAATAATAAAGTATCATTACAGTTCCCTGCAAAAGTGTCGTATTTATATACAGGGTGTCCCACGACGAGTTAAAACTATCTGTATATGGCAATATACTTATAGTAAAATCATGAAAATTTCTACGTTTGGGTTTTCGAATACGATTTATTTAACTGAAATATTTTCAAAGATGGCAGACTTCCGGTTCTACCGGAAGTAGACTGCAAATATGTTATTTTTAATAGAACACTAAATAATAGAAATACTAAAAAATCATATGTTTAAACGTTTTATTTATTGCAAACTTCAATTATACAAAGCCAAAAAAATAATAACATTATGGAAAAAAAATTACTTATTTATGTAAAAAGTATAATTATTATGATTGTACGTTGTAGCATTATTTTGGGGATTGTTTTGCATCATAACCTGTGATGAATTTAAGTTAGAAACTGAGGATTCCTTTTCTTTGTTTTTATTTTCTCGAAGGTTCTCTATAAGTTGGAAATGGTGTTCTTCATTTAATTGTAAATATGGTTTCAAAGAATGGGCAGAAGAATGTCCTGTAAGCTTAATTACTTCTTGTTCACCAACTCCTTCTTTTGCTAATGCAGATATTGCAGAAGCTCTATGTGAATGATTGGTTATTTTTTTTTGTGTCTATACCAATTGATTCTGCCGATATTTTCGTCCACTTTGAAATTGTATTAATTCCCAATGGTGAATTTTTGTACCATATTCCTTTCTCCCAATTTAGATGTACTGTTAAAAATAATCTTGTTGTTGTTAGATAAGGATTGGATTCTCTTTTTTCAATAATTTTTGAAAATAAACGAACGGGACACAAATTGTTAGCATTATTTCTTTCCAGCCACTTACTGCCAGATAAAGCTTTTGATCCTCCTTGTGTCGTTTTGGAAAAGATTGGATTATATTCTACCCTGCCAGTAAAATTACCTTTATTATCATATTCTTTTTTAAAGTAATTAATATCACAATTAGCAGCTTCATTTCCACGCCATGCTAATTCGAACGAACATAAATGAAAAAACTTTTTTTGTAACCCATCAGGATTATCTTCAGAATAGCTTTCTACCATTTCCATTAATTCTTCTTTGGTAAACGCGTTAGAACTTCTTTTTCTGGTTTCAGGTTCAGCCTTAAGCTTTTTACGTTTTGTATCCCTGGCCAATCTAGCAAATTTATAGGTAATAACTTTAAATGGATCAATTTTGATGTTAAATTCTAGAAAATATTTTTCCTGAACCATTTGAGCAGTCGTATTCCAAAGTGTTTTCACACTAGCTTCAGTATAATCAGTTCTATCCCTTTTTTTCATGTTAAAACCATAATCTTCAAGAATTTTTGCTATAACTTGTTCAGAAGTATCATTTTCTAACGTATAATTACGTGCGTCCAGAAACATTCTAAACTGTTCCCACGCAGACTTTTTTGTCTTAATTGTATTACGCGGTATACTTTGCTTAATTGTACTCTCTATTTCATTTATTGAATTATTTCCAAATCTTGTATTATTCATGTTAATAATACTTATTGAAATTTTTGAAACAGTTTTAATAATTTTTAGACAGTTAAATAAATAAATAAATAAATAAACAACTTAGTTTCCTTAGAAACCACTAACAAAGATTTTATATTGAATTTTATCACAGAGTGATAGAATTTTATACACATATATTTGATATATTAAACGTCAAAAAATTGCCGCGACAAGACAAAAACCTTCAAATTTTGTCAGTTATCAATTTACTCTGTAGTGAAATAGTCTTTATAATATTAGTGGTAGCTAAAAAAATATTTTGTATCTCAAAAATAACATTAAAATGTTGGTATTTACCATCCTATTTTTCTTGTTATTTTTTGTTGTTGTTTGCCTTCATGCAAAATCGAATTCTCCGGCCCATTGAACTTTCAATACCGAATCAAAATTAACGCTATGTAAGAAATAAGGGAAATCTGAAAAGTTTTATCTGCTGTGAGTCGAATGGAATTTAGATTTGATGCCTTTTATTGGGTTTCGATTGATTTTTATCGTTTTCTTGAATTTATTTTCGGCCAAAGACACAAAATTTACCGGAATTTTTTCGCATTAGTTTGTTTTTGTTAAAGTGTTATGAGATTTTAAAACGAAATAAAAATGGTATTATGTAAGGTAATAAATGTTTTTGCATAAAAGTTTGACTTTATCAAAAATCTATGTAAGCCAGTATAAAAAAAACGATAGATTTATTCCATTCTTCACTAAAACCAGGAGAAAGTTATACAGAGTTGCCCAAAAATCTGGAAACGGCCAATTATCTCGTATATTGCTAGTCCTAATTGTACAAAATTTGGGGTTTTCTAAAAGCACAAACTGATAACTTTCCCAAAGTAGATTCATTATTGCTGCTTGAATTTATGAAGTCAAACAGCTGCTTTAATGCAGAGGTAATAAGAGGAGTTAAAGCATTATCGTAAATACGATTTAAACTATGTTTTATTTATATAATATATACTAACCATATTTCGATGTGTGGTCGTAAGAAAATGATGTTTTTATTGTTGATTCCTAGACATATAGGTTCATAACCTCAAACTATTTAAGAATAAAAATTACCAGCATAGAAGTAGGTACTTACATTAAAATGGTCTTCACAAACAAAAGTAATGCCCTTCTCTTAAGTGTATTTTTGCTTGCGCCAGGTGAAGTAACAAATATTTTGTCTGGAGTTTTAATAGACGTTGATTTACACACTGGAACAATGCAATACTTGGAATACAAAGTTTTTTTTCGGCTTTATCCATTTTTAAAGCTTTCAGAAACAAATTAGATCACAAGAACTCCGAGCGTGATACACGAATAAGAACGTAAACAAATGACGTCACACCATGGGGCAGCCATCTTTATGACGTAAAGCGCGTTTTGGCGGACTTTCAAATTTTATGATTTTTAAAGTCGTTTTAAAATTAAAATTTATATTTTTTTGAGTAATTAGGCATGCAAGGTGTTAGGAGACCTGATAAAGCGTCAATTCTCACCAATAGCAAAATTTATGCTTGTACCCTATTGGGACTAACAATTTACGAGATAATTGTTAGTTTGCAGACTTTTTTGGGCCACTCCGTACAACGTTTCTATCAATTATCAATCAATTGAATGGTATATCGGTTTCAGTAAGTGAAATTCCCAATAGTATATTGGAGATAATTATTACATGTGGACATTTCCCAATATTCCAAATTGATTGGTTAAGACACATCTGATATTCACCTCTATCTCCGACCAATTTCCAACTACATATAATATATAATTAAACATGGAATTTCGATATTAGATATCTAATATACAGGGTTTTCCGTTTATTGGATTTCAAGTCTTATTCTTCAAAAGTTTACAACCACTAAATCCTAAGAGTTTTCCATCAATTCAATTCACCTCCCTTTAGCATAACAAAACTTACCCTCACCCCGCCATACTTTACAACATTCCGTTTAAGAACTCAATCCAGACACTAAATAGGCCAGTCGTAGTCAATTCAAAGCAAAATAAAATGGAAATAAAAAGTTGGGCTTCACCTTAAATATTTGTTTCATTTTGTTTTTCAATATTTATTGTTAAAGCGGCAATAGAAATATATCATATGTGAAAATTTGTCTGTCTAACTATCATGGTTCATGAGATACAGCCTGGTGATAGATGAGTAGACAGACAGACAACTGAGTCTTAGTTATAGGGTAAGTTTTTATCCTATTGTAATGTTTTTCTTATTTATTTGAACAGTTTTTACCGTGGGATAAAATTATACGCTCACTATGGCTAGTTACTATTGATTTATTGAAGGAACACTATAATAAACTTAATTTATATACCTACACACTACCTAATGTCTACTAATTTATCTACACTCGGTATAATAATTGCCCTAATTTATCAAAACTATTTATATTCACTGTCTGTTCACTCACTGTATACTGAAACTGTTTACCGGTTCACTGTATACTGAACAACTCCCCGACTCACTCGAAAATCCGCGTATATATAGTCCTTCGCAACTCTAGAACCTTCTTGAATCAACGAGTTCTATAACATTCGGGAATAAACCATTGTATTGCTTTGTATGGACCTTCTAGAAAGCGCATTCGCCTACATTTATAGTTTGCCACAAGACCGGCTTCTGAATCACTGAGTTCGTAGCACTATAGATACGGAACCACTAGAGTCATGTAATAAAAAAGTTTCCAGTAAGGGATACATTTGATACGAAGTACTATCATTATTTTTGGCCTCCTGGGACACCCTGTATATTTGAAAACTACGCGAATTCTCTAAAGCATTGTCATGAGAACCAAAAACCCTTTCTTCCACTATTAGCTGTGAAGTTGACAATTATTGCTTCTAGCCACCTGAGAAGATGAATTTCTTCTCTCGGATTAATACTCAGTATACTGATCTACAACTAAGAATGAAGGTATATTCATATTTAACCAAAATAAAATCTCTCTTTCATAAAACATCCGGTGTAGTTTCATCAATCTAAAACAAAGCTAACGCGACAGTTTGATATTCTACAGAATGAAAAATGGATTACTTATTTTTATGTTCGTGAAAATGAAAAAAAAAACTTTCTTTGTTTGCTGGAATTCAGCGGCAGGCGTTACCATCACGATTTTTGTTTTAACCGCAAACCCAACTTGTTATTGTTAAGAGTTGTACCATTTTTATTTCGGTTGTAGTAACAATGGACGGACATCTATTCAATGATACTGATAGTGCGAGAGAATTATATAAATTCCAGCTTTTCAGAACCCTCCTATCGTTTGGCAAGTTTTTATGAAGCTACGGGGCATCGGTAAGAGGCGAGGAAACATGGCGCATATCTGTCATAAACGTACAAATAGCGTACGGTATCTATTTTACCAAGTATAATTGAAAATACAAAGGTCACTGACAATACCAGCGCCACTGGATAAATCAATATCAGTCAATTGAGGAAGTGAGAGGGAAGAAAAAATCTTAGAAATGTAACGCAATATCTGTTGGGGCATGAGGCCCGAGAAGTAGTTCTTCTCAGTTGAATTTTCCTAAAAAAAATTCTGAATTTACTCCGCCATTGTGTACCCCTATACCATCAAAAGAAAGACGACAAAAGCGGTTTAATGATTGCGGAAAGGTCCTTCCTGGTCACAGCTTCCTGGATTGTAATAGTTCTCGGCACGGAAAGCGAAAGATAAGACGAAAAGGATTTTGCATCTATAGCCTACGTCCTGTGTAGTATTGTTATGCTAGACATCAAGACGGCATCGAGATGGCACCCCGAAGAATGACGCTATTTTCCTATTTGACATTCGACGTCGTTTGTTTAACGCTCTCAACCTTCCCGACCCAAATTTACTCCAATAGAAATGGACAGTTTTAAATAAAAAAGGATTTGGAAATATAAAAGGTTTGCGGGATAAATCGTTATTTGGAAAATTTTGTGTTAAAAAGTTAACCTCCTAGTTGGCGTGTTATTGACAGGCGCTGTCTATAGGTTTCACAATACCTAATTATGTCACCTCTTCCGCATGTTATGTTCTCCTGTTAAATCAAGGACCAAAGCCTGGCAAGAACTCACACCACACACACAGTGAACCGCATTAATAACTAACTGACTTCGTTATATCGTTCCAAATACTGGAATTAGTGCAGTCGGGTTAGCCCAAAAACTATCAAAACATGGATGTGAAAGCAGTAGGCGAGATTTTCGATGGAATCCCTTAAAAATGTCAAGGTTAATGATAATCCGTTGCCTCCACCGGTTTTTAGGCTGTGCTGGTTGTACAATAACAGTTTATAGCCAAAACAACCAAAAGTTAAGTTAAGTTTATCGTGCATACCTATTTATAAAAATTCCACACTTGTGATTTTTAACCAATCAGAACGAGTATTTCTGTCAGATCACCATAGCAGCGGATGAATTTTATCGGAAATTTTTTCCTGGTGGGTACCCAACAGCGAATTATACTGGAAATTTTTTTGACGTTTATAATGACAGAATATTTTTTTTGACAATCTAATTTTTATTTGTTTACATAATAATTTTGATTAATTTCAACAAAAAGCTTAAATAGACCATTATGATTGATGTTTATATTAAAAACGCAATTATTGTATACTATGGCAGGTTGATTCGAAGCTGCTTGCTCTTGATTTAGAGATTCTTGGACTGTCTTTGCAGAAGTTGAAGCAGACCTCATTACGTCAATTATATCCTGATGATGGGCCGAGTCAATTTGCAGATATGGTTTTATGGAGTGCCCTACCATGCCCTGTTATTTTAATTAATTGCTGTTCTCCAATTTCCGTTTCGTTGAAACAGCAGTGGCTCTCGCAGAATGATTTGTTATCTTGATCTTGATCTTGTTGATATCGATTACAACCACTGATGCCGCCGATTTGAACCAGGAAGATATTGTATTTTGTCCAACCGGGCTGTTCTTGTACCAACCTTTGGAATTGGGGTGGTGTCAGTTTGGATTTGGAGTTAAAAATAAACAATTCGTTTTGATGAGTTGGTCTCGCTTGCTTATTAGTTTTTTGAACAGTCTTACTGGGCATAATTCTTCATTGACTGTATTCAGTACAGGCCACTTACTGTCGGCCATTCTTTTTGAATCGCCTTGAGTGGTCTTGGAGAAAACCGAGTTATGCTCTATGCGTCCTATTGGTTTCCCTTGATTGTCAATTTCCTCCACAAAATATTCTATTGTTGCTGCCGCTCCTTCATTTCCTCTCCAGGCCAATTCATGAGCAGCAATGTGAAAGAACTTTCTTTGCAATTCTTCCGGAGTGTTTCCATCCCAAAGCTCAATAATCTTTATCAATTTGTCTGCTGATAGTGCGGATGAACTCGCCTTTCTCTGCTCTTTCTCTTCTATGTCAAAGAATGGATTAAATTTGCGATTATACCTTTCGAAAAAATATTCCTGCAACTGCTTAGCTGTAGAATTCCATAGAACTTTGATAACACTCTCCTTTTAGTCTTCGGAGTTCTTTTTTCGCATGTTGAAGGCATAGTCTTCAAGAATGAGCGCCAGTTCTTCCACAGGTATATCCGCTCTGTCGAAATCATACGATTTTTCTGTGCAAAAGTTTATAAACTGCTTCCATATACTTCATGAAGTATCTACTATACTAGAGATGGGTGCGTGGGATCGAGAAAATGTTGAAAAGTCTTTTGGGGCCCACTCGTGAGGACTTTGGGAGTTAGATGGATCCAACTAACCTACATAACGTAATTGTTGATGATTTTGTTCGGTTTCATTGCTTCCGCTTGCTGCTGTTAAAACACGGGCCTAACAAATTGACCATTGCGGAGGCACCCTCTGGAGAAATTGTGATTCTGATGGCACAGAAGTGTGGCAGACCTCCTCATGAGCCTCAGACATCAATTAGCACGGCCTCAAAACCAGTGGAGGCAATTGATTATCATTAACCATGATATTTTTGAGGGATTCCTTTCCTTAAATATAGTAACATACATAAAGTGGTTGTTATTTTTAATCACTATACATACTTAACTGATTTATTCCATTTTTTCTACCGATGTATTAGGAAATTTGTTGATGACATTTTTGCTTGCGAAAGGTTTGCAAATTATTCTTGGAGCTAGAAAACGTGATAAGAAACGTCTTGTCGGAAGACAGAGATGAAAAGAGGGAACGAAACGAGGGTAATTTTCATTTCCTTTTATAGCCAAAGTGGAATTGGGTCGGTTGTCGCTTTGTGTTTATATCTACATTGTTTTTAACTAGGATACTTGCGAGAATTAAGCAGTCCTCGTAAAATTTTTACAATGTTGTCGACTAGATAATATCGTCATAAGTATTATGTCGCTGTATAAAATGGAAAATAAAACTGGGAAGATTATTTCGCGCTTCACTGGGCAACTACCCTTTATTGGGACACCCTGTATATTTAAAAACAATTTCAAAATGTACCCTTTATCAATATAGAAATTACTGAACTGACAAAAATGTTTATAGTCCAGTAAATGAAGGGACAAAGCTCCTGAAATGTTCTTGAAGACTTCACTTTGGGCTCAATTAATTTGTAGGTCACTCAGGTGTTTTTAAACGAGTTTACGGAAGAGGGAGAAAATGGCCACCTAAACCATGAAAAACGGGTTTTTCGCTAATATCTGGCTCAATATGCGAATTGGAGAATTTTTCTTCAGATAAAAAATGAAGATTGTCTTATTATCTACAGAAATAGTCCCCATCATTTTTTTCGAAGATTCGATAGTTATCGAGATAATGATAATAAGTCTTCAGCGTTTTTTCAGGAGCTTTAGATATTTTCAGGAGTTCATTTACTGGACTAATAATATTTGAAACCTCTCCTTAAGCCTACTCTGCGCTCATAAATATTAAAAGAATCAATTTCGTTAATAATATATTGGCCCGTTGATGGTGACGCCTATGTATTGAAAATGCTAATTCTCCCCCAAACAAAAACAGCATTCAATTAGTGTGACAGCAACAGCCATTAGGAAGAGCGTAAATCACGACAAAAAAGCAGACCATTAACGTCTTTATGATTGGTTTGAATTGTTTTTTCTTTTTGGGCTAATAGCACTTTGATTTTGATGGAAAAACTCAGTTTCTACGAACTTTTATCAAATTGAAATAAATACCACAATGATGTGTTTTACTAATTGGGACGTGCAAATTGACCTTAATTTTTAATTGCCTTGTATTAGGAATTCATGACACGAAATTACCTTCCTACGTAAAAATCAATACCTGTTATAATACCTTTCCATTTTAATTACAATTGTTTACCCAAATATGGTTAAAAAAGCTGAAAACATTTTATATTTGTTCGTATATTATGACTAATTACAGTAAATAAAGTTCACTAAATAGGTAGACCTTTTGTTTTACTAAATGCATGCAATAACCTATTAATAAATAATCGTTTTAATTTATTGTTATATATTGTATGAAGTGAATAAATATCTTACCAGAATATCTTCAATTTAATTTCTCCCTGTTGAAACACTAGCAACACATTATAACAAAGCATTTAACAATAATCCGTACACGAATTTTTATTAAAACTGCAGTTTGACAGACGATGATTACCTACCATTCCAAAGCTCACTTTTCGGCAGTTTGAAAATTATTTATTTTAGTATTTGAAAAGTAATAATAAACGCTCTGATTATTCAACTAATACAATATATATGAATATTAATAAAAATTAAAAGTTGAAATAATTAAGAGTATGTATTTAAAAAGAATTTTCTCTTATTTTTAAAACTACTAGTGTCATCTGTGGTGGAGTGGAGGAACTATGACTATTCTACGTATAGGTAAAGAAGGTACCAAGTGAAAGGATTTTAAGTAGGGTAGACATTTTTAATCCATTTAATAAGTAAATTAATTTAAACAATAAAAAATGAACATTAATTTTATAAACAAAGAATAACTATTTCACGAATATTGCTTTCAATAATTAAAACTTCACAAAATGTATTTAATTTACAGAAACACTAGGTATTGATGATATTTAAAAATAGTATTTCTATTGCAATCTTAAAATAATATAAATAAAAAGCAAATACACAAATATCGCTACAACCTGGTATGTAAAATAATCTATGTTCTATATTGTTTAGTCTAATTTTTTTTTATCTATACATTGATTTTAATAAAACGTTTTAAGTACAAGATGCAGGAAAACACGTGTTATCAGCGTATAAAAAGCTGAAACAAATCCACGTTGAATTCTTCTGATAAGCGTTTTAACCTTTTAGTCTAATCTCTAGATAAAGTCAAATCGGTCAGGCTCATTCTATAATAAAAGGGCATTGAAAGTGGTTGTGCGAAAATATTTTTTAAAACTCCCTGAAAAAGAAAATGAAGGCCATGGTTAGAACCATAGATAATAGAACTACCCCAGTAAGTAAACAATTTAATTTTTTAATATATTGATATCACATCATCTTGGGAAGAGATATGCCATCACTTAAATAAAAAAAAACATTTTATATAATAAAATGTTCCCACATTGTTTTTGAAAAAAAAATAATGGGCATTAGGCTCCGTAAAATTACTTACAGCCAAGGAGGAATGTAAATTATAAAGTGGAGTCAAAATGAAGTGTAAAATAAAATACCCATTCTAACCATAGATTAGAAAGGGCCTTAACTGAAATAAACGCCAAAAAACGCCTTAATAACCGAAAGCTGTGAAAAGAAAATAACAGAACTATCAGGATAAAACTAACAACTTATTTTCTCTTTATCTAACTCATACTTTAGAGCGGAGATAGACAGGATAAAAGTATCCGGCGTTATTGTTCGATTGTTGATTACAATCATCCAGTGTTTTGGCCTTGTAGTTGACCTTTACTTGTCAGTGGTAAGGTAATCACACCTTTCCTTGCAAATTTTTTCACTTTGTAAATGGTGTGCCGGTTGTCACGTGTGAAATTAATAGTTTTGTCCAGATTCATTCAGTCACTTTCAATCTAAGGTAAATTTAATATTTAATGATTTATAATATCAATTTAGGAAATTACATTCCATCATCATTCCGGTTTTTGCTACCAACATATTTCCCATAGCCGGATATATTAATAGATCCACAAATTAACATTTTAAATTTATTAAAGCTTACATAATAACATTTTCGTTCATTCAACTATATGTACATAATATAGTTCCACTACTACGCAAAATGTTTAACTCCATATTATCATTCACCATGTTTTTTTATTTTAGCAATATTCTGATATTAATTTGGCATTTTTAAAATAACACCAGAATTAGAATATCAAGTTATATATTATAAGTCGGCAGTTGAAATATTGAAAAATATTCCAGATTATATGAATATATTAAAGCCACTGACAAAACTTTGGGAACTAATCAATGAAGTATATCTCATAAAATGTGATTGATCCTGTCAAAAATAATGGTGTTTAAAGTATAGGTCTTGTTTCAGTATATTTTTCATTTTTGGTTACTTATCGAAAGTTTTATCATTGAATAATTATCTAAACCAACTTCCTTGTCTTATCTGTTAGATGTCTCATAATATTAACTGCATAAAATAAGTAAAATGAACATTTATTTAAATTCCGTATTGTTTTCATAATGCCAGTTTATTTAAGACCAATATGATAAATTCCATTTCATATAAAAGGTTTAATAATATAATAATTTAATTATATGATTAGAGAAGAAAAGTAAATTTCAATACATCTAATTCATGCTATGCATATCTAAACTTTTAAAATAAAAAGATAAACCTTATCATGTAATTAAATACTTTTTGTATTTGAATACTACATATTTCAAGTTCATACTATTAACGCATGATATTTTAAAAAGTGTTTGGCATGTTTTGACATATAAGATCAAATAAAGAGCAACAGAACACCAAAATTTTTGCTTAAATAGATTGTACGTTAATAATAATTCTTTCTATACTACAATGGAATGGAATTTACAAGAAAGTTGGGATGTATCGGAATTGTACTTTGACATTGGCCAAATCTATGTCTGATCTGTCACCTATGTAGTTTTCCCATTGGTACAGCAAACATTTTAAACTTAAACAAGACCTGTGAGTTGTAGGAAATATTGAACTAACAAAAATCAGACCAGTTTGTTGATTCAGCCAATTTTATTTAAAACTGGCTCACCAAAAGTATATAATGAATATTTTTATGTGTAGTTAGTGTTAAGTAAGAACGTTAAGGTAATTTTTAGCGAGATGAGAGGTATTAATGTAATTTCAAGGTTCTATTTATTTTATAAGAACATTGTCTTGACTAGGTTTCCGTAGTCGCTTGAAACATTGAAAATTTTTGTACTACTATCATAACAAACACCAGATTTTTTATATTATCTAATTTTATAGCCAAGTCCCTATAATTTTGTTTGAATACATGTGCAGGTCAATATTTATGTTGAATAGTTATTTACCTTACAAACATTGTGTCTACTATACAGGGTATCTCAGTGAAAACTAGCTTATATCATACAAAAAAGTTTCAGTGTGTGAATGGTTGCCTATACCAAAATCAGATGCTTGAAAATATATGTTATTTGGGGGTAGAATGGCGGCTGCAGTTGATCTATGAAATATACATTGATTTATTTTGAAAATTTGACAGTTTATCTGTCATTTTCGAAATTTATTCAAAATACATTGTATGTAATTTAATTTGAATCAAAAATTCCAGTTGAAATATCCACTTTTTAAATATCAACAAAAGAAATTGATTTTATTTTTAAAAGTAAGTTGCTATAATGCTATAAATTTATGTTAATTTCCTATTTTATAAATGATATTCATAGTTAATTATGGAAATTTTGACAGTGACTGTGGAAAATAGAACTCCAGGTCCGGTAACGGCCGAAGAACATAAAATTTTGAGATCTTTTTGGAGAGATGAACAATTTTGGAAATCAATTGTTTCATGGGAGAGGAAATAATTGTAGTTATATGTTACAAAGTACATTTAAAACCAAATAATGATTCCTACAATTCTATCGCCTAAATAACTGAAAAACCATTATTCAATTAGTGGTATATAAATAGGCCAGTCGGTATGGGTCATTTTAGACCAAAAGTACAAGTAATTAGCAATACAGCTGATTTTCTTTTTATAAGTACCTTGAAGTATGTAGATTAATATAAAAAAAAGTTTACCAGTCTATCGATTTCCCAAATTAGAAAAAAAAATCAAAAAACTTTTTTTTTCGAAATTTTCCAGTATTTCACGCTGGGAGGAAGGTGGAGAAAAATAAAAAATACCACCGTGTAGGGGAAGTGTTTTGCAATAAAATAGGTCTCTTGCGTTTTTTTCGTCCGATCAATGGTTTGTCCGTAAAAAATTCGGTAAACTAATGTGTTCCGCATCCACGCGACGCTGCACGGCGGAAAAAAATATAAATATTCAATCAGAATTTTTTTCAATCTTTAGTGAGAGTTAAGGTTGCAAATAATAAATAAAAGGTGATAAATTAATTTTTACATATTTTTATTGGAAAAAGGTATGAAAAAAATTATATACTTATTAATCATCTTTTATATATTTTCACTATATACATTTTGTTCGTTGAATATAAATCTTTATATTACAGGAGTATCGAATTTTATTTCATGTAGGGAGTTTTTTAAGAGATTTTGAGTTCTTACACTAGCTTTTGGAAGCATGTGCGTATATTCATAAGAATAAGTCAATATACGTTGCCGAACGTGCCTCTCATAATTATAACACTAGGAATAAGGGTCAATTATTGATACCTAGGCACCGTACGACATTTTTTGAGAAGAATGTAGAGTATCTGGGATGTAAGTTCTATAATACTCTTCCAGACACCATAAAGAATAGTGGCAATCTATACAATTTCAAGTGTAAAGTAAAACAATTTTTGGTGGCAAAATACATAATACATAATAGAAGAGTTTCTAACATAATATTTTATTTTTGACTAAGACACCAAAAATTTGTTGTTTGGTAGATTTTTTATTTTTTTTTTATTTACTATTTGTTAAAAATTTATTTTATGTATATGTTTATTGTATATGATTTTATGACCTGTTTCACAATAAGTATTGTATAATTTCTTTGTACAATTTTTTTATTAAAAAAAAAAAAAAAAAATTAGAGCCACCCGAATCTATAAAAATTGCTATTTTCGCTTATGATACAAAAAACATTGAATCCAAAAATGTATGTAAATTAATTAATTTTGTAATTATATATTCTTGATCTTAGAAGTTCCCCAACATTTCTACGCAAACCCTATCAAAATTACAGTTTTATCAAAGTTACAT
>CAJUYG010000335.1:29383-53624 GCA_910591675.1 Galerucella calmariensis
TAAAAATTACTTTAATTTTACGATAAAAGGCATAATTTTCGAAAAAATTCGATTTTTCGAAAAAAAATTCAAATTTTTCTGGTCAGCAATTTTTTTTGGAAAACAGATGAAAATTTTGAAATCGCCATGTCGAAAAACCCTTATATGCGAATTTTAAACAAAATCGGAAATCAAATTTTTTTTTTCAAAATCGGTAGCAAGGGGTTACCCTTGGAATTGGAATTTTTTTTTCTAAAAGTTCAACTTTGACCTTCAATATCTCGTCTTCTAATGGAAATTTAGTAGTGAAATATTTTTTTATTGTTAATACAGATCTTTCTCTTCCGAATCATGTATATTTGGTTGCTTCGATTCCATAGGCGATAGGCGCGAAATATTGTTTTTTTTTTTCTAATTTGGGAAATCGATAGACTGGTAAACTTTTTTTTATATCAATCTACATACTTTAAGGAACTCAGAAAAAAAAATCAGCCGTGTTGCTAATTACTTGTAGTTCTTACCCCTATCGTCTGGCCTAAAATGCATAAATACATCTATTTAAAAAAAATCAACTATCTGTCACTGGTTTTGGTCCAGCTAATTTATTTTTAGCATACATCTAAGCTTACGTAAAATAAATTGTAAATGTAGCGCTAACGCGATCTTTTTGAGGTTTCCTGGGAATAAATCAATAATTATTTTGTGCACAAAATGTAGACTGCGCCTTTACCGACGTCGAGTTTTCATTTAATGTTTATGATTGTAAGGAAATTGATAGATATTACACTAAATTTCTGCAAGGGCAAATCAAGTTCACAATATTTTCTCGTTGTCTTCAGTAGATCCTGTGTTAAGATAAGAAATATGGTGTTTGTTACGAAATTTGATAAAGATGTGTTGAATAACGTGAATCCTACGGTAACGTTTATATTTTTTAAATGCGGAAAAAGTAATTGATTTATGTTTGTGATGTTGCAGATGGGAGATAACGTGCTACCTTTCCAGCTTCAAGCTTTAGACAAAGCTACACACTTGGAACATCTCTGTGCCCTTGACATTAATTCCAGAGCATCGTTTATTCGTTTATCTGGAATAATATGCACCATTGGTGAGTAAAAATGATAAATTTCTGATTATTTAAACTATAATAGTAGGTATGTGGAATATTAAACACGTCTGCTCTCATTGCCTACTAATATACTGAAATTTCTATTGATCGTAATATTTGAAGGTTATAGTCTGTACAGAAAGTACGAGGAGTAATAAATCATTCATTTAAGTAGATTTCATAGACGTACCAAAATATATTTTAAGAGGGTATACCGTAAGGTACATTTTGTATTGAACGAATGAGTTGCAGCTATGCTAAAGAATATACGATTTAGGTCAGAGGTAACGGGATGTACTAATTTTAATAAAAAAAAGTGATAGAGGTACATAAATTTTAGTAAATTTGATAAAGAAAGGCCACACAGTTTATTCATAATAGAAAACAAACCAATCTGTAACAATAATTATTTTATATATTTTTGTATATATGTGTGTATAAATGCTGGATATATACAGTTTCCAAATCTTGGCAAGATGAAAACATTAAAAGCGGAAGGCAGGCATTCGTGGAAGGTTTGTCGTTAGGTTTGCAGCCATCATCTGGAAAAGGAAAAAGACTTATCATTGTCCATGTTGGAAGTTCTGAAGGTTTTGTTGATGGTGGATTATTAACTTTTATTTCAAAACGCACGGGGGACTATTACGAAGATATGAATGGGGATGTCTTCGAGGAATTGTTTGTTCAAATGTTGGATCTGATTCCAAAAGGGGCTGTTATTGTTATGGACAACGCAAGTTACCATTCACGGTTACGAGAAGCATTGCCCACAAGTCGTTGGCGTAAAGCAGAGCTTTTGGAGTGGCTTATTTCGAAAAATATTAAGTTTCCAAAAGATCCACTAAGGAAAGAACTTTACAGAATTGCAAAAATGAACAAGAATAAATACAAAACCTACATTGTAGAAGAAATGGCTTCTTCTCGTGGTATATCAGTTCTTCGACTTCCCCCTTATCATTGTGAACTTAATCCCATAGAATTAATATGGGCTCAGGTAAAGGGGGAAGTTGGAAAAAAATACTACTTTTAAAATAAACTATGTTGTGAAATTGTTTGAGAGTGCTGTAAGTCATGTTAGTAAGGAAAATTGGACAAACTGTATCGAGCATGTTATCAAAGTAGAGGCAAATATGTTGAAAATTGACAATATTTGTGATGATTTAATCGACCCTATTATTATTAATGTCAACAACGATTCTTCCTCTTCCGAGTCGGATATAGAACAAAATGTAAGTAATAAATGTATTCCAATAATTATTTCTTTTCATTTTTTATTATATTATAATTTAAAACGTATTTTTTTCCCAAAATACACACCACTGCATTGCGTTATTGCTTATCTGCTAATCCTTTAACAATGAAGAAACCCTAAATTTTGCTACAACTGAAACAAATACGGGGTCGATCTACCTGGTTTTTAGATTTACGGAAGAAATGTAATTTAAAGTAAGAGATTTATCAAAAATTTCATGGTGCTCCCTGTAAAGGTTTTGCATACTTAATTAGGGTTTATTACTCCTCGTACTTTCTGTACAGACTATAACACATTCACTGCCAGTGGTACATAGTGACGATTGACCGTGTGCCACCTATTTACAATCACTGTGTGCCAACCAACGCCTCTCAGGCGGTCAACTTCATATTTTTGTTTGTTTATCAGGTTTTTTGTTATAAATACATTAAAAAAGTGAAAAATAATCATAGTTTAGTAAGAATCAATATTAAAAAAACAAATATACCTAAAAACTTATCAAAACAAACTTCTCCGAGTCTAACTGACCTCACTGACCGGATAAATCTCTTCACCGTTCTATTAGAACTATACAAGGACGCCTCTCCGGCGGTCTCGGAGTTTTTATAGAAATCTACCGAACGCCCCTAGGGCGGTGCTGGCAGTGAATGTGTTAAGTTAGATTTGTCTCATATGTTACACTTCTACCCACCTAAATAACTGATAAACTAAAACTAGATAAAACTAGAACCGGTCTCTGAACATAACTCGATTTATTCACTAAAAAAATTACACCTTGTATATATAATTATTGAAAAAAGAGGTAGGAGTGTGTACTGCTATCAATGACTCATCCTGTATTATTTATTTGATGAACTTGATTTGGATTTATCCAGATTTTTCACTAATAGGCATTAATAAAAGTAATATTGTTATTGTTATACAGGATGTATCCAATTTAGAACAGTTTAGAATTTGAACCCAAATTTACCCGATATTATAAGTGACAAATGTGACGTCATAATTTTGCAAAATAACTGTTCTGAGATCGGAATTCGGGATAATTAGGGAGATATGGAAATTTTTAGGGAAAAATTTCGGAAAATATTGAGTAGATAAGAAACTTTATGCTTTAAATTAAATTCATGTAAGTCCAACCTAACTTAGTTAGGTTTCTGATTATTCATAAACTAGGTTGGTTCCTAACTGTGATCAGGGGCATATTAACATAGTTCCAAAGCTTTAAAGGCTTTTGGACCTTAGACTTAAGAGATACACTAGGAAAACTATCAAAATCTAGCAGGTTTATTGTTTGGAAATAATAATTTTCTTTTTCTCAGGACCTGCATCGAGAGACCCAGACGTGCTGGTGGAGATGATGGAGTCCGGCATGAACTGTGCTCGTCTAAACTTCTCTCACGGCTCTCACGAATACCACGCCGAAACAATCGTTAATATTCGCACAGCTGTCGATATGTACAGCAAAAAAATCGGCATGCCCTATCCTTTAGCCATCGCTCTCGACACCAAAGGACCTGAGATTCGTACAGGTCTTTTAGAAGGGGTAAATATTTCCTAATTTAGTTAAAAAAAATTATAATTAACTGTTTCATTTTATATTCTAGGGTGGTTCAGCTGAAGTCGAATTGGTCAAAGGACAAACCATTAAACTAACCACCGATAAAGCCTACGAATCAAAAGGTACTAAAGATTGCGTCTATGTGGATTACGACAACATTCAAAAAGTTGTCAAACCTGGTAACCGCGTCTACGTGGACGATGGCTTGATGTCTTTGGTCGTTGAAAGTGTTCAAGGTTCATTCCTCACTTGTATCGTTGAAAATGGAGGTATACTTGGCAGTCGCAAAGGTAAGGGCGAAAAAAATTGGGGGGTCGCGTCACCGACATGCTAAAGGAATTTATTGTTTGTAGGCTGTAACCTTCCTGGTGTTCCGGTGGATTTACCGGCAGTTTCCGAAAAGGATAAGTCCGATTTGAAGTTTGGGGTCGATCAAAAGGTCGATATTATTTTCGCCTCTTTTATTCGAGACGGTTCCGCTTTGTCCGAAATCAGAAGTATTCTCGGCGAAGAAGGAAAGAAAATTTTGGTTATTTCCAAAATTGAAAACCAACAAGGTAAGTTGAAATATTGAATCGCATAATTATCCTAAAATGAATTATACAGCGTGTCCACGGTGAAAAATTTTTAAATATTACAGGGTTCATAGTCATTTAACAAAATAAAATTCATTGACTTTTCCAGGTTTTCCCTGATCCACGATTTTTTTCCAGGTCACTTTTAGGTATCCACTAAAAAAGTAAGTCTGTGGCAAATGAAATTTTTCCTAAGCTTACCCCCTCCTCCCCACTCACACACCAAAAAAATTACTTTCATTCAAACCCATAGTACACAGGGAAGAATATCACGTTTGAAAAAACCAATACATGTCTCATTTTTATCAATCGAAAAACCAGGCTGTTTTCGATTCACAGTTAAGGCTCCGTTATTAGCCACTACGGTAAAATAATGAACCTCAGCTTCCACTGAAAACCACAAGATGGGGAGAGGATATGGTTTTATCCAAAATTTGGATCATATATTCTCGGAACTGGTAATTTAGTTGACCAAATAAGTGGTCGATGGTTGATTACCATTATAATCTTGAATAAATACTTGATCAACCGTGTACCGGACAAATAATCACGTGTCGCTCCCCACTGATCCCCACTTCCCATGCCAGTTTGTATCATTCGATACAATACCGAGTGATATATTTATTGAGATGTTATAGTTTTCGATTTAATTTACATTTCTTATGTAATAACCAGAGGTAACGAGGCAACGAGGGTGAATTATTATCTGATTTGTTGTTGATACGTTGTGACCCTATTTATAATAAAATTTATATCTCTATTATTTTTCCGTCTTATTTCGATTACTTTTTATACAGTGTGGAAACCACTTATGGAATAAAATTATTTATGTCATTATTTTAGAAAATTATAAAAAATGCCGAGACACGTCAACTTTTGAATTGAGTTGTGCGTTATGTAAACAAAAATAAAAATGTACAGGGTGATTCACGTGAGTATACCATAGTCGGTGTTGTTTTTTTAATGAAACACCCTGTATATTTGCATATTTTTGAAATCCTCTTAAAGAACCGATTCCAACAAACTGAAAAATATATGGTCAATTATGAATTATACAGGGTGAAATTTTTATTTTTACAGTTATCAAAAACATACATAAAATACCAGATGTATTTGATTTTAATACATTAAAATAAATGCTCAAAATGTTCTCCACCTAGTTGTTGGCAATAGCACAGTCTCCTATACATACATACATATTGGCTTAACACCCCCGAGGGGGTAGCGCCGCTTTAAAAAGCTCTCTAAATCCTTTTTTTGGGGTGGATCAATCCCCTTTTCTTCCTTCATTTTCTTATATTTTTTCGGCAATCTGACGCCATTTCTTTCATTTCCTTCCACTGCCTTATTCCTATGCTATTGAGGTCACTTATAACTTCCTGTAACCACTTAGCTTTAGGTCTTCCTCTCCTCCGCTTATCACAAGGTTTCCATTCCATCATTGCAAATATTGTTGACTTTGTACCTGCCCTCCATATGTGTCCCAACCATTTTATCCTCTGTTCCTTAATTTTTTGCACTATATCTTTTCCTATTTCATGTGCCAATTCTATGTTTGTTCGTTTTTTATATTCATCTCCAACTTTTTTCATTCCTAATATCATTCTCAATATCTTACGCTCTTGTATTCTCAAATCTTCCTGATGTTTTTTCGTCATTGTTAACGTTTCTGATCCATACATGAATACAGGTCTTATAATTGTTTTATATACCCTCATTTTCGTCTTCTTACTTATTAGTTTGCTTCTTAACAGCTTTTTATTGGAATGGAATGCTCTATTTGTTGCTGCTATTCTTTCTTTTATTTCGGTTCCTTTGTCTCCGTCATTAGATATTGTTATACCCAAGTATTTCATTTTATCTACCTCTTGAAGATTATAATTTCCAATCTTAATATTCCCATATTCACACTTCTTTTTGATTCTCAATAGCTTTGTTTTATCCTCATTTATTTCGAGACCAATTTTTTTTCCTTCTTTCACTATTTCTTCTAGCATTTCTTCCATAATTTTCCTATTTTTTGTCACTAGCGCAACATCATTAGCGTATGCTATTATTTGACCTCCCTTTGTTCTCAAGTTTCCTTTACTCATCTTTTTTAATACATAATCTAGGGCCAAATTGAAAAGTGTCGCTGACAATGAATCGCCCTGTTTGACTCCTTTGTTGTATTCAAATTTTCTTGTTGTTCCTTTCTGGGTTTTTATATCCGCTACTGTTTTTGCGAAAGTCATTTTTATCAATCTTCTCAGCTCCTATAGAACTCCTTAACTTCGTTTAAAATTTCAGGTTAAATATTCCGTATTTCTGTAGTTATCCTGTTTTTGAGGTCTACAATGCTAGTTGGTTGTGTTGCATATACTTTGTTCTTGAGATAACCCCACAGGAAAAAATCTAACGGTGTAAGGTCTGGCGATCTAGCTGGCCACTCGATAGTACCTCTTCGTCCAATCCATTTATTGGGGAAGATTTTACTTTTCCAGTATAAACTGTCAAGACATCAACAACTGACAGAATAGAAAACAATCCACATTATTTACCGATTTTGTCTAATTATTGGCGTTTTTAGGTATTTATGATAAAATTCATGAGCGTAGCAGGTTTTGTTTAAT
Source organism: Galerucella calmariensis (assembly GCA_910591675.1). NCBI lineage: Eukaryota > Metazoa > Arthropoda > Insecta > Coleoptera > Chrysomelidae > Galerucella > Galerucella calmariensis. The sequence goes on from CAJUYG010000335.1 coordinate 36,468, forward strand.
ATACAAATACGTCTAATAATTAGTTAGTTTAGATTTTTGATAAATCCATATTTAGCTAATTTTAAAAAGTACCAATATTTCAAGTGTAATAAATTATTAATTTTAAAATTTTACCCTGTATAATTCATAATTGACCATACATTATTTAGTTTTTTGGAATCGGTTCATTAAGAGGATTTCAAAAATATGCAAATATACAGGTTGTTTCATTAAAAAAAACACCGACTATGGCATACTTGCGTGAGTCACCCTGTACATTTAAATTTATGTTTACATAACGCACAACTCAATTCAAAAGTTGACGAGTCTCGGCATATTTTATAATTTTCTAAAATAATGACATAAATAATTTTATTCCATAAGTGGTTTCCACACTGTATATAAATTTTGTATGACGCTTTTTTTTCCTCTGTGTGTACGTCATGTTTGTTTTACGTTTTTAAAACCACAGGCAACTCTATCCTATCCTAAACTGGAACGAAAACAAGAACACTGTTGCCAGCTACTGCCTAAATTATTTACCAGATCTTGGCCTAAATACCGAAAATATTAAAAAACCATGACAAATCCTTTAATTTTACTCAAACCTACAAAAACAAACAACATTCAATTGAATAAATCAATATAAATAAATGAAATCACTTTTAAACATCTAACTTAGCTTAATGTGATTTATTTTATTATAAAGAGAAGATATAATGCGAGATCTTTGATTGTCTATATGAAAAACGCTTTGAAGTCGTTCGTGTATAACTAATACTTTCGCTATTAAAAATTAACAAGCCAATATTATTGCATTACAGACGTTGTACCAGTGTACATTTAGATTATCGAGAGTACGAAATCTGATACAATTGTACTCGTTCTGGCAACACTGGATTGGAAAATTAGAGTCTCATATCGGAAACTATCCTCTCGATATATACCTATCACTCGAATGATACTGATTCAGTCAGCTCCCTCTGATGCCAAATCGGTTCAACAAATAAGACAGAGTTTTTGGCTACCATATTTGAATTACGGCGCTAATTATGCCGCTTTTATTTCATTCAGTTCTTGATAAAATAACAATATTTTCGCTGCATTGTCACACATTTGTCTATAAAATACTGTTATGAAGGATGTGTCACCTTTATATCATTTCAATCTTCATTGCCCAAAATTGGGGATATTTGACAACGTCTGTTGAATTTATTACTAACAAAAAACCCATATAAATTATGATGCACACTACCTTAACAGTTTGGCAATCGATGTAACACCTTATGTCTCATCTAAAATTATTAATAAAAATTAACTGAATGAAAAACGTAAGCCATGTTTTTACGGTCATATTTTCATTCAATAACGAGCCCTTAACCACCTCCACTTAGGACGAGTTTTGCGACAATTGACACCAAGTCCCTGCTTATACGATACGGCAAAGCAACCGGAAGAATAGCAAAAGGCGACTGTGAAACTTGACGTTTCATAACGAAATATTTAGTCTTGACCTAATTTATATTTGTTCTTTAAGGTATGAACAATTTGAACGACATAATCGAAGCTTCCGACGGTATTATGGTAGCCCGTGGAGATCTCGGTATCGAAATCCCAACGGAAAAAGTATTCATCGCTCAGAAAGCCATAATAGCGCGCTGCAACAAAGTCGGCAAGCTAGTAATTTGCGCTACCCAAATGTTGGAATCGATGACCAAAAAACCGAGACCAACTCGTGCCGAAAGTTCCGACGTCGCTAACGCAGTCATCGACGGAGCCGATTGCGTCATGTTATCCGGAGAAACCGCCAAAGGCGACTATCCATTGGATTGCGTAAGGACAATGGCTAATATCTGTAAAGAAGCCGAAGCTGCTATGTGGAGCAGGGAATTCTTCCAGGATATAACTGAATCGGTAAAGTAAGAAGATGTTCTTGTTGAGTTTTGTTTGATGAATTTTTTTTTCACAGTTGTCAGCTCCTCTTGATATAGCACAAACTATAGCAGTGTCAGCCGTAGAATCTTCGAACAAAACCTTGGCTGCTGCCATCATTGTAATTACCACGTCTGGAAAATCTGCCCATTTGGTAGCCAAATTCAAACCGAGATGTCCCATCATAGCAGTTACACGTAACGCTCAAATTGCTAGACAAAGTCAACTCTACAGAGCAATCTTACCGTTGGTCTATGAAGGTAAGTTGAATGTTACTGTAACGGTATCGTTTTTATTTTGAATTATTTTCAGCTGATCGCCTTGAAGATTGGTTGAAAGATGTGGACGCAAGAGTGCAGTACGGTATTAAATTCGGCAAAGCGCAAGGTTTTATTAGAACCGGAGATCCGCTTGTCGTGGTCACCGGATGGAAACAGGGTTCTGGTTATACAAATACTCTTAGAATCATCTATGCGGCGGATGAAGTTGAATCTGTTTGTCTTGGAACGTGTTCCAAGTAAATACACTACTTCAGTTGCCGTTAATGTCATTCTATAAACGTATTGATGTATATTTTTTGATCTTTTTTTAGTAATATTGTGATAAATCTCGATGGAAATGTTTAAATTGTCTTTTAGTGCGTGAAAAATTTGGTATAACAGATGGTCGGTGACGTCCAGTAGTTCAAATGTATCGGGGATAAGACGTCATAAAAGAATTTTACCGGAAAAAAGCTGCGAATGAAATTTTCCAAGTCGATAAAATGCTGAATTAGAACAAAATATCGCCCGGGAATTGTAAAAAAAAAATTTTTCACCGGACAAAAAATATTTCTGGTATACGTTGCCAATCTCGCGGTTAAAAATGGCCGATGAAAAGTCACAAGTAATTTTTCGTTGCATTATTTGAATTTAAATAATTTTTGAAAAAGAAAAATTCCCGCAGGTGTCTAAAAAGTATTGATACATTTCGTCTATTTTTTGTAACGTGTTATGTTGAATTTTCATTCAGGGAATTGTTAATATGGATTATTTATTTGTGTGGACGTTTATTTGTATTAGATACATCAATAGATGCTGTAAAATGCATCAAAATCGAAACCTTTGAGGTTATTAAACAAAAATTAACGTAGTATTAAAGTGTTGAAATACAATTTTGTTTTTTCTTTCATGAAAACCCTCCCAATTTTGGACTATTCTTACTTTGATCAATCTGTAGAGTAGGGAGGGTGAGTGTAGGCTCACAGCACTTAGGCCACATGTGACCCATTGTACATCCTACCGAGGAGTCGTCTTCCTAGGTCATCGTCCATCCTGTCCTCAGGAAGGTGGACAGGTTGTAATGTATGTATTGTCGGTGGATACTTTGGTAGATTATATGCGTGGAAGGGCCTCTGCATAGGTGGTGTTGCTGGTCACTCGGAGGGTCATCTTACAGGAATAAAACAACTACCTGTAGCACTGGGATACGTTCTATTTATTACTTAAACTTACTACTTATGAATTGTGATATTGATATTCTAACATTCCCATTAACATTAACCCTAATATTAATAGTAATTGTTGAAACACTATTGTTTGCATATTTATACGATATGTGATATTGACTGCGGATCCTTGTGGTTCCATTGGCCTAACCAATTGAGTGGTTGCTCGTTAATAGAGCGATGCTTTTCCCTAAGATAGACGCAACAGTTCTTTTACAACCCGTACTAATCTCTCCCAATATATCAATTTTGCTGGTCACAATAATAAAAAACACAAAACATGGTCTACTATGTGAAAGGATGCACAGCGTGCTCCAACATCTCCCTTATATCGGCAGGTGTAGGCCAAGACTCACCGAACGTACACTTTTATTGACGATAACTCCGGACACTCGCATAAGACATGCCTGACAGTTTCATCTTCCTGTTCACACATCCTGCATAGAGTTGTGTCCACTAGCTCCATAGTATAGAGGTGTTTCCTTAGTTAACAGTGGCCAGTCAGAAATCCTACAGTTAAACGTAGGTTTTTCCTGGTCATCGCCAAATTTTCAGCGCCAGCTTCCCAGGGTGATCCTAGCAAGACTGCATCCTTTGATTCCATCCCATCTCGTAAGGGATTGAGAATGGGTGTAACGTTTGGCTGGTTCCGCAATTGTCGAAGTCGTTAGGCCGTAGGTGTCACTGGGTCCTAAAATTTTTAGTCCAGCCGCTTCCTTGGCTACAGAATCGGCAATGCGATCACCTTTACTTCTGTCGTGCCCTTTAACCCAACTCAGGATTATATTGTTATCTGCCGGGGCTTTAGCTAAATCTTGGTGGCACTCTAGTACTAGCCCCGATATAACACGTTGTCTGTTCAAGGCTAATAGGACTTGTCTACTATCAGTGCGTATTGTTATATTTTTGCCAGAAATTCCTTTTCTGGTTAGTTCCTTTGCGGCAATTGAGATACCAGCCAGTTCTGTTCGAACGTGATAATATTACGTATTTCCTATCACTTTTTGATCAATCCTGAAAGGATTGTAGGAACAGCTTTGCGAGTGAGGCCCCTTTTTGTCCCAATAACAATATATTATGGTTCAAAATGTCTGTGGCATACTTTGTAGGATTTATAAATCTATTCAGCGCTTAATTCCTTTAGTTTTGGATTGCGAATAAAGGCAACCCATTCATTCAAAAACAAAGGTCATGTATGGGAAACCTATTGTATGTCGTTTTGATGTAATGTCTATACACCCAGGAACGAAACACTTCACACCAACCATTATAAAGTTATTATAATATTATGAATTATCACACTTGATAACACTACAGTACCTAATTAAAATACAAATAACAGCAGAAAATGGCAAAAGGAAACAATCTATAAAAGACGATGGTGACAACCAACTATTATACACCCTACAGGATTGCTTATTTCCATTCAACTCTGTGTTCGCCTCGCTTAAGTCGGACGAATACGTCATCACTGGACCTAACCTTTTTGATTATATGGTTTATCGTTTGTTTACAAAGTGTGTTTCGACGATATTTTATCTGTTTTTTCAATTTTGAAAGTGTTGTTTATTAATACAGGTGGTAAGTAAACTTCTCTAATTGTCAATCAAAAAAGTCTATAAATACGAAGCACCTTATTTCAGTGTAAATACAAAATGTTTGGATTCGCGTTTCAATGTTTACATTTCCCCAGGCAAGCAAAAATTAAAATTAATTTAAAATTAAAGCTTAGAACCGAGAACCATGTAATGTAGATGATTATGTGAAAAAATAAGAAATTAAGACATAAGCTAAAACTAAAAAGAATGCCTCAGCTTCTCAGTTTCTGGCATAAACATCTACATTACATGGTTCTATATCTTCTTAGTTTTAGTTTTGAAGTAATGTAAGTTTTAATTTTTGCTTTTGCATGAATCCACCTTTGTAAACTTCGAACAATTATTAGGATTATTTATAATAAATTATCAATCCCAGAGAAAAAAATGTTTGAAGAGAAAATGTGTGAGTACCACAAGAGATAATGGAGGTTTTAAAAAATTGTTTATTAATAAATTTTTTATTGGTGCATAAGGCGTCTATTTTATTTTCCCCATAAGAAAAAAAATATATAATGCTGAGTTTACCCATCAATTAACCCATAAGTACAGCTCATAGATTTGCTTCTGTTTCTGTGCAAAATAAATTATAAGCAAGTTTCTTCAATTCAAAGTTATTGTTTCAAACTTCTATTTATATTTTATAACTGCTTATACTACTAAATATAACTTTTTAAAATAACATCACCAAAAAAAAAATAATTTATTATTATTTTTTGCAAATAAACTGGAAAAAAGTGGAAAATATTAACGATTGCAGTATATTTTAAATCGGTCGAGGTCCACTGGTGACGTAAGCACCGACAAAAGATTCAAGCGAATAAGCAATCCTGTAGGGTTTATAATCGTTGGGTGACAACAACTATATGACAGCTATGATGAATTTTAAAATATTTTCTTCTTTTCGTGCTAAAGGTCTTAGCTGCCAGGCCTGCTTCATCAACTCAATTGCAGCTAGCGCTTCAGGTGGATGGATTTGAAACCTCAATTTTGTATTCAAGGCCATCCTATAAACTTTCACTTCTATAGGTTAGACCAAAGAATACACCAGCTTAACAAGAAGCGAAGCTTCCGATCCTTTTTTTATATGCGCATGTCTGAAAGGAGCCATTTTTATAACAAGATACTTGTCATACTTCATTTTGTCGACCAATTATATCGCCGATATTTGAAAATTTGATCATTATCTCTGTGTTTTTAATAAGTTATCTGTCAACATCGGTCTCTCAAGGTCATGACTTTCTGTTATCAAAAACATCAAAGAGATTACGTCGGGCTTTGCTTCTTGTTAAGCTGGTGTATTCTTTGGTTAGACTGTTTTGTGATCGATACCGACGACTGTCAATGCCGTGTACAGAATAGCGCTCCTAAGGTTGGTTAAAGTGGTCTACCGGAGTAAAGGTAAAAGCATTGCCGATTCTTTAGCCAAGGAAGCGGTTGAACTAAAAATTTTAGGTTAGGACCCAGTGACATCTACGGCCTAACGACTTCGACAATTGCGGACCAAGCCAAACGTTACGCCCATGCTCAATCCCTTAAGAGATGGGATGGAATCAAAGGATGCAGTCTTGCTAGGATCACCCTGGGAAGCTGGCGCCGAAGAAATATTTGGCGATGACCAGGAATAACCTACGTTTAACAGTAGGATTTCTGACTGGCCACTTTCAACTAAGGAAACACCTCCATACTATGGAGCTAGTGGACACACCTATTTGCAGGATGTGTGAACAGGAAAGTGAAACTGTCTTATGCGAGTGTCCGGAGTTATCGTCGATAAGAGAGTGTGTGTTCGGTGAGTCTTGGCCTACACCTGCTGATATAAAGGAGATGTCTCCTAGTGACCTGTCCACCTTCCTGAGAAGGACAGGATGGACAATGACCTAGGAGGACAACTCCTCGAGAGGATGTACAAAAGGGAAATCTGAAACTGGCTAGATAAGAAGCACCAACTCATAAAGAAGCTGACATAAGGACACCTCCATACAAAGAGTTTACTGAATAATCTAGACAAGGAACTCTCATCCAGACCAGGTACAAATGCCTGACCTGTTGATCAGGAATCAAGAGACAAGAACAAAAACTGTGTATTACTAAATACGACCGAAAACTGGTAAAAATACATAAATAAAGAACTGGGAAAGCTACTTCCATAGTTTATTGTCAAATGAGTCCTTTACAGTGTACAAAGATGTAATTTTACATATACGGAGCTTGACAGTGTTTCATTTACTAATATACTGCTGTGCAAAAGCTACAAGATTTTCAGCCTGAAACGTAACATCAAATTATTATCTATTGTTTGAGAAGAAAAAATTTTACCGTTCTTTTGCCTACAAACGTATCTTCTTGTCTACTACTGTAGTTAAAGTACTTAATTACTGGATAAACTTCTACATCATTATCTCTACATAGCTCTACACTTACAGTACAGTCTACTTCAGCAAAAGAAACTAACGAATTCCCCTTGAGCATTAGAGCTGCTCTTTTGAATTGTGGTTTGGTTTTTCGGCAATGTGGACAATCTTAAGAAAATTGATAATTATGAAAGAATTGTTAAAGAAAAGCGAATACTTATTACTTACAAGGTGACATGAACATGACGACGACATGATTGTTCTTTTTCAAATGATCAAGAAAATTACTGTCATCCAGGACGGTTATTTGAATTTCTACGTCAGAATCAGTACTCTTCATATTTTCTTTAAAGAAAAATACTTACTTCTTTTTAGATACCCACAATTTCTTTATTTTTCAAAATCATTGCAGCTTACCGATTAGCCGAAATATTTACATATGATTTAAATTCAATTATAAACAAAACTGAAGAATTATTTCATACTGTAATTTGAAATACATTAACTGTCATTTAGTCATAATTTGACGTGTGTGTATTGTGAAATTTCAACCAATAGAAGAACATAAGCTCATGGTGTAATAGAGAACAAGGTGTGTTTTACCGCGCACGACCAATCAAAAAAAAACTTCCAAAACGCCATCATATTGAAAAATCAGCCAATCAGAAAATAACGCGCGAAATCAAACACTTGACAAATAACTGAATTTGAAACGAAAACAAGAGACAAAATCTTTATTTAACAATAAAGACACTCACTTAATGTTCCAATGTTCAGAATTCACAATTTATTACAAAAATGAACGATTACAACAAGTAAGATTTGGTTGTGTAGGTTATAGTTAAGGCCCATCCCCAATCAATTTAGTGGCGAAGTGGCACTTCGGCACGCGTGCTGGGACAATGACGGTTAAACGTAAGTATCCTCAATTCAATTTCGTGCTGACATGCGCGCCGATTTGGAAGTGCAAGCTGTAAGCTTTTTCAGTGCGTGCCGAATTGCGTCATGCGCATTTAATCATGGGAAAAATAATTTAGGTACCCTAACCCATAGATAACATAACACGTAAATCACTTACCGACGTGTTAAACTTAGAAACCAGTAAACACAACCTACCGTCCTGACATCCGATGCTGTAAATAAACAAAAAAGATCAATCGCGCAAAAAAAATTATGGAAATAATAGTAAAAATTCATCCGAACAAATTCAAGTAGATCACCAGCACTGCGAATACCAGCTTTGCATATAATTTTAATATAGCATCGGTGGTTCAGTGGTAGAATGCTCGCCTTCTACGCGGGCGGCCCGGGTTCGATTCCCAGCCGAAGCATATGAATCACTGCTTCGTAAACGAGAGAGACTTAGGAGAGAGCACACGCACGCAAGCAAGGCACATAACGAAGCAACGTAACATAACGTAACGGTCAGATCTTTTGCGTCGCGACCCCCGGTCGTTCAAACATAACCTGAAGTAAAGAACTAAAGTTCCAATAAACCATAGAGACTAGACATAAGGAGCACAAACTCTGTATTATGAAGTGTCCTCGAAATGCGTTAAATTGTGATAGCGCTCGTGTAGCAAATTGGTCTGAAATGTTTAGTTGGAATGTCATGGTGAATTATTTAAGGTTATGTAAATAGAGATGGTTTGTTTATTTTAACTAGGTTACATTTCATGCTTGATTTTAGCAAATTTCAAGTTAAAAATAAGTATCTCGCGTAGCTGGTGCTATGTTTGGTTAAAGGTAAGTTCCTTCAATATATTTACTTCACAACACTCGTTTTTACCATTAATTGTTAATTTAGATTCAACTTTTATAAAATAAATAAACACTAAGGTCACTAATATAGACGTAGATTTTGTTAGGTTAACTTGGTCGGCATACTTCACTCTGTCCTCAGACCAATTTGCTACTTCCGCGCCATCTACTATTCAATGCTTTTCGCGGACACTTTTTCGACATTTTTCATATACAAGTTTGTGCTCCTTATATCTAGTCTCCATGCAATAAACCAAAAGCTACATGTAATCTTCTTCCTCTCACGTTATTCTACATTACACTTTACCTAAAAAATGACACATAAGTTGGCTGAAAGTCCTCGGTCGATGGCCTGTTGATGCTTTAGTGTCAATAAAGTATACTTCTGACACATAAGATCTACAAAGCTGTTCGCCACTGTGTTTGGAAGATATTGCTATTTGAATTTGAATCATTCGTACGAACAAAATCCATCCGACGTTCTCGCGAATAGTCGAATGTTCAAAGATACGGGTCTGCCGGAACGCACTCCAGAAGTCAGAACTGTCAATTGTCAGGTGATGTCAATGCTGTCCAATCAAAAGTCTACAGAAATGCCAACTTAAATCTTTTATTGTTCTTATAATATGTAATGTATGTATCCTACTATGGATACTTGGTGCATTAGAAGTGTGGAAGGGCCTCTGACTAGGTGGTGTTGCTGGTCACTTGGTGTGTCATCTCACAGGAATAAAAACAACTACTGGAATCACTGGGTCATGTTCTCTTTATTACCTTACTTTACTATTATACATTAACCCACTTAGTACTAATTAGAATATTAATTAAAATGATTACGATGAATAGAATACACTTTGAATGTCTTTAGGACATCTTAGAATAATTAAGTAATGAATTAGAATTGATTAGAATGTTTAGAATAATTTAGAATTAGAATGAATGTTAAAACACTTTCGTTAACATATTTATACGACGAGTCAAGTTCAGCGTTTTGTAAATATAAAACAATTCTGTTTATGTTTATTTCACGCTCTGAACTTGACATCCTACGTGAGACCTTTCTCTTTCATATTTGTCAACGAATCATGCTTTATAGAAATTAGCTTCAAGGGAATTTGTGTCTTTATTCATAATAATACCATAATAATAATTTAAATAATTAATAAATAATATTTCAGCCAAAAGGCATCACAAACTTACAGTTGGCAAAACCCTCTTTTTTATTTTAAATAAAACACATTTCATTTATAAATATCTTTTATTAGTCACCATCACGAATCGATCCAACCTTCGATTAATGAGCATGGATTGTTTGAGCTTGAATTGAAATTAAAAATTAAAAAAAAATCAACTACCTACAATTCTTCTTTCTTAGAATTTATATAACTCAAAATAAACTGTTTGATATCATCGGCGGTTCTTTTACCCGAATAATCCGCTACGAACTTCCCGTCTTTGAACAGCTTCAAAGTAGGAAAACCGGAAATGTTATACTCATCGGCTATTTCCGCATTTTCCGTACAATCGATCATAGCCATGCAATTTCCGTAACCTTCGGTGTTTAGTTGCTTAGCTGCCACTATATAGTCCGGTTTGATTTTTTTACAGTATCCACACCAGGGGGCGTAAAACATCACCAGCATCACTTTGTTACTTTTGATATTTTGATTGAAATTTTTATCTGTCAAATGCAATACGGAAGTATCTTTTTTCCAATCTGTAGGTTCGGAAGGTGGAGGTGAAGTGTTCACTACTTTATCCGGTTCTCTCATAAAAGAAATAAATTCTGGTGCAGTTCTTCCTCCTCTATAATCCTTGGTATCCTTATTAAAGTAACTGAAATATTTAAAAGTAGGATATCCAGTTACATCGTTGGCGCTACATACTGCAGAATGTACAGTACAATCAACTGCAGCGAATTCAACTTTTGGATTATCTCTAAATACTTCCGCTGCTTGTGTATATTCTGGTTTTGCTTTTTTACAGTGTCCGCACCCTAAAAAAAACCTTCCAATTACAAAAACCCCTTTTTAAACCCCAATTTTACTTACACGGAGCGTAAAACATGGTAAGCACATGCTTCTTCTTCTTTAAAAACGGTTTGAATGTTTCTTCGTCTAAATGTACTACATCACTCTCTTCATCGGCCCAGGGTTTTTCTGGTGGTGGGGGAGGTGGAGGTTCTTTTGGATCTTTCATAAACTCAATTATTTTAGAAGTATCTCTAATGTTGATATCAAATTTCTGTTCACCGTAGGAAAAGTAAATTACAGTAGGATATCCTTTTACAGAAAATCTTGAAGCTATCGTTGGTTCTTTAGTAGCATCAACAGCAGCCAGCATACCAGGAATCTACATACAAAACAAATTACTTAAATATACAAGCCTAAGCATTAAAGAAAAAGTCACTTACCCCATCGTTTTTCATCTGGAATGCTGCTGCTTCATATTCAGGTTTCATTTTTTTACAATGTCCACACCAAGGTGCATAAAACATTATCAACACTGATGATTCCTCTTTAATAACTGGATCAAAGCTATCGGTAGTTAAATGAACTACCTCATTGTCCATTTCGGACCATTCTGGGTCTTTCAATTTCACTGGAGGTGCTGAAGGATTACGCATAAAAGAAACTATGGCAGCTTTTTTGTTTTCACCTTCATAAGGAAATTTCAAGTGACCATTTCTGAAAATTAAAGTTACTGTAATAATTTATTCTGTAAAGTTGTGTTTGAAATACCCACTCGAAGAATAGAAGTGTTGGGAAACCAGTAATATTGTATGTTGTTCTAACGCCTGCATTTTCGGGTCTGTTAACATCAATAGCAGCTAAGATAGCATCATCTTTTAATTCGTTAGCAGCATCAGCATATTCGGGTTTTAAAGTTTTGCAGAATCCACACCAAGGTGCATAGAACATCACCAATAAAGGTCTTATTTCTTTTTTTAATAATTTAACTAGAGTCTGAAATGAAAATTTTTTCATGATGTGATATGGTGACTAATAACAGACATTTTTGATAACTTTTGAAGGGTGATGTCAAAATAAATTATAGAGCAATTGAATATTGATAAAAAATTATTACATTTGAATCTGGAATGTGCATAATATCAGTTGCTGTGGAGTCTTCTTCCCAAGGAATGTCACCAGTAGGATCTCTCATAAAATTGGTCATAGAACTGACTGTCATTTTTCTATCATAATCTTTATGGAAATCCCCATCCTTATAATGCATTATGCTGTATTCTTCAGGTGGAATTTTTAATTTCTTGCACATCTTTTTAGCTTCCCTAAAAAGGAATATAGAAATGATCTATTCAAATTCGAACCCTAAGACTGTTCTAAAAATATACTAACCCTTTACAGTCAATTAAAACCATGGTTCCTTCTCCCTTTATATTATCTGCCACTTCCTTAAAAACTTTAATAACATTTTGGGATTGTTTGTAATTGTTGTAAAAACATATTAAAACGTTGGTTTTCGTTCTTACTAATTTTTTGAAATCTTTAATGTCAGCTATATTTTCTATAACCAATTTTTTGTTGGATTTGGAGGAACATTGTGCTATTGCAAATATGGAACTCTGTGAAATCAATATAAATTTAATATAAAACGTTTTGAGAAATTATTCAAAAGAAACTTACCAATATACAAAACAGAACAAACAAATTTTTCATCACACTAGTTTTAAGCACATTTATAAATAATTTTGAATAATAAATGTTTTATTTTTACAATTGGTTTGTTTTATTATAAATCTCTTAAAAAGCCGGTTCACTCATTTTAATAAAAAAACAACTTGTAAATGTAAATATGTGGCAAAACACCAAAACAGGTTATATGTTATGAGATTTTGACAATGACATATTATTGTTGATATTCAATTTTAGCTAGTTTTTCGCGATGTCTCATATTTATTTAACCAAGAAGCTTCAAACCATAATAATGTATTCTATTTGTTCAGTGTATACTGACTGGGTGCTCCAGCATTTACCTACTATAACTAAGGATTAATTAAAAACTCCTATATTCAGTTAAACTTACGTTAAGCAAATTTTGAAATGACGATTTGTATTGTAGGTTGCAAACATCTGGGAGATCCTCAATTTTTAGTTATTTTCCAAAATATTCATTTTAAAACTTGTACAAATTCATTTTTATAAATTAGTACTTGAATAAAATATCAAAAGACACCTCATTTTTCATTTGTATTTTACTTATTTAATAATAAAATATGATTTTTTATTAATTAAAAAGAAATATTGTTCAGAAAAGTCCAACAATCTTCAGGAAAACTGTGTCAAAAGAGGAATATCGGGACATCAATACTTAATAAGTCCAATTGGCGTTCAATCTCTTTTTTGTTTATTTGGGTTGTATCTCCTGTATCCTGCCTAACCATATCCTGATTTAGTCCCGATACAGAAATTGGCATCGCCGCCATGTACAGCCAGGATCGAAGTGAAGTAAACTGCTCTAAATACAGGATCGGTGTAAGGATTTTCAATCTCCACCCTCCACCCAGTCACTGAGTAATATTAAAGAGAGGTGAGAAGAGAATAAATAGCAAATTAAAAAAGGAGAAAGTATTCAAAAATTATTGATAAAATATTAAAATCCCTTCGTAAAGCAGCTCGTTTCGGGGTGGTTGGGTTGATTCTGGAGCCAGCTCTGTGCAGCATCCTGGACTATCATCTCAAACTCAAATCACACGCACACTACGACCAGATGAATTGTCGGGAATACGGGAACCTGGAGAGGTTTCGCTCGTTAACGTAGAGGTATATAAAAAAATCGTTAATTTTTTTTTGAAAAATTAATGACAGCAATAATGTTATTGGACATTTTGTTCTGTTTGTGATGTACTGCTTTTGGTGAGTAACTCTGCTGGATTTGAATATTTTTTTAGGGTTATTTGTGTAAATTTATGACATATATTAGAATAGGGCGGTTTTCAACCACGAAATAAATTTAAAGCAAATTAAAATATCAACTTTTAAGGGTGGTGTATTGTGTTTTTTAATTGGGAAGAGGAATAAATTATTATTGAGGCAAATGTTGCTGAAAATATTTAATGTTTTTATATACAAAATATAAAATTTTAAAGGGGGGTTGTAAAATGTTATTTTTAAGTGAAAATTTTCGTAAATTTACTTGAGATAATACCAAGTTTGCGGTATTTATCTAATCCTAAGCTTTACCAAAACTATACAAACCGATGTAGACCAAATAAATACAAGGAATAGGCGCGGATTCCATAGGCGTTTCTTCAAATATTTTCCGTTCTATCTACGTAATATTTTAGAATTTGATTTATTTTAATTGTGTAAAAATAAGTGAAAAAATTATATGCATAAACTTCTGTTTTAGATAGGATTTTTGTAAGACAACTTGTCGACAAGATATATAAACTAAAATACATTATTTATATCAACAATCATAAAGAAAAACATATTTTGAAATAAACAAATCACTATTAACCTGACAGGTTAAATACACGCAGTAGTCAAGGTCGTATTTTAGACTTCTTAACGACATTGAATAGTTTCAAACAATTATCAATAATATATTTGTTATTTTTACATAGTATTTTGTGACACACTGTATCTAAAAACTATGGAGACTCAATGACGATTGAATGGGTTCACTTTGGAGCTATATCGGATCTAATGGAAAAAAATGACTGAAATTGCTTTATAAACAAAACAATTGGCCAAAGATATACACTGTGTGTCCACTTTTAAGTTCGCACCATAAGGGAAATTGTTTTATTATCAATTTTAGGAAAAAAACTTATTCTTCATAAAAAGCTCTGATTATTCTAAAATCTAAAATACTATTATCAGATATCAATTTTTTTTAGTATTATACGAGGATGTAAAAAAAGTATGAACTTTACTCAAGAGTAAAGTACCTTTAAATTTGACAATATCGAAAAATATTATTGAAAAAAGATGATCAGAACTGAAAACTACGTTCAAATATGCAATTGCATCCATTTACATTGAAAAAATAGGTTTTGTGCTTGTTAAATATTGTTTCTATTTTCTTAATAACGCTATAATATTTGCGTAAAATTCTAACGCGTTCTGACAGTTACTGTCAAACATTTGTAGCTATCAAACATTCATTAGTTTGTCAGAGGATCCTATATTACACGTAACTACGGTAAAATTTGCATTGTTATTATATAGTTGAAATAATACCCTTCTTGGTGTGCGTCATCGATTGTTAATCTCCTTCTATCACATTACGTAGGAAGAAATGGAAAAAAAGGCAGGTCTGTGATTAATCCTAATAAAAATATCACAATAATGAACCGTTTATCTATGACTGTTTTTTTCTCCAAGTTAAATAAATACTACTTAATAGTCTGCTAAAAACACGTCAATTTTAAGTGTTTTTGTTCGAGCAGTTTAAATAAATAAATGAAACATAGAACATACTGATATCATCACAAATTGGTAGCTATTTCAAGCGAATATTTTTGTACTCATACAATCAGTGACGTTACCAAATTTGATTCGTTTTATTGGAAGAAGCTGATGAAATAACTAACTTAGAATCCCGCTGAAATATTTCTTTATGCCCCCAATTAATTTTTTTTCTTTTCGTTAAAGTTGCTTCATGTACATTTCTCCATTACTAGGAGGAGTTGTCCTAAATAAACAAAGGACGTCCCGAGGGTATCCATTATAGAAATGTAGTTACCTTTATGCAGTGACGGCGTCTAGAATATTTTCCAAAAGTATTCAAACCTCTCCTATGTTGAATCAAATTGTAAAATAAAAATAGTGAGCTTTAAGTAGATTAAAATATTGGCTATCTGTATCTGTATCTGTATCTGTTAAGTTCACAGTACTTAGGCCACATGTAACCCATTGTACGTCCTCCCGAGGAGTTGTCCTCCTAGGTCATCGTCCAGGAAGGTGGACAAGTCACTAGGAGACACCTCCTTTATAACGGCAGGTGTAGGCCAAGACTCACCGAACACACGCTCTCTTATTGACGATAACTCCCGACACTCGCATAAGACATGCCTGACAGTTTCATCTTCCTGTTCACACATCCTGCATACAGGTGTGTCAACTAGCCCCATAGTATGGAGGTGTTTCCTTAGTTGACAGTGGCCAGTGGCCAGTCCAGGTCATTGCCAAATATTTCTTCGGCGCCGCTTCCCAGGGTCGCCCAGGGTGATCCTGGCAAGATTGTATCCGTTGATTCCATCCCATCTCCTAAGGGATTGAGCATGAGTGAAACGTTTGGCTATATATCTTCAATCATAACTAAAGACAACTACAGATGCTACTGAATATTCTGTATAGTTTTTCTTTCAGCCGTCTCTGTATTGATATACCTGCATCAAAAGCCAAATCATTCGTCTGGCATCTCTACTATTCCCTGAATTTCTACTTTAGAGAGTAATCGTGCGGGTGCCTTTTGTGTAAATAATTTCAACGAATCTAAAGTCAACGTGAATGCCAACACAACAAAACATTTTCTCTGAGACAGGTTCAATTAATTCCACCATAAGTTATCTAACCGTGAAAATTGATAGACATTATTGTAAATAAAGTTTTGCAAAAACAGACGCAACTTTAAACTTAGAATTTCAATAAATCACGAGCATTTATATAAATTCCACATTCCAATTAGTTACAGATCTATGTTTATATAAGACGAAATGAATTACAGGGACTATAAAAAAAACCTCGTTTGAAAATCTCTAAATTCAAGTACGTGCGGAAAATTTATTATACCAATATTTTTGTTCGGTGTTCTCAGCACGTTTTTATCTTAAAATGGAATTGCGCCCAACGTGGGGCCCTTATATATACGAACTTTACAATGGTGGTATTCAGTGAAAAGTTATCACACGCGTTTTGCCATGTAATCCACATTCCATTCTGAATATTGTGATCTACAATGACCGTCAAAAAACTCCAGTAAATAAAAATTTGACACTCCGCGTCGATCGGCAACATTCTTTCTCGAGCACCTCTAAATATAAACATAACTATTTTGAAGGCATTGTACCTTAAGAACC
>CAJUYG010000335.1:63624-108813 GCA_910591675.1 Galerucella calmariensis
TGCTCCCAAAAACCTATATTTAATGTGTCTTCTGCACTTTATAAACGTGATACAGGGTGTTTTATAAATTTATCCTATTTCTTTCGAGCCTCATAACTTCCGAGTTACCCTGTATATTATTTTGAAATTTGGTACACGTGATAACCATTACTTAGAAACTCCATCAAAAGCATCTCCAAAAAGTTAATTCAGGTCCGGCTTAACAAAAAATTTCAAAACTCGTTTTTCCCAAAAAACAACACCCTGTATATAGATTTTTTTTAAATTGCTGAGGTGAATATCAAATGTGTCTTAACCAATCAATTTGGAATATTGGGAAATGTCCACATGTAATAATTATCTCCAATATACTATTGGGAATTTCACTTACTGAAACCGATATACCATTCAATTGATTGATAATTGATAGAAACGTTGTACGGAGTGGCCCAAAAAAGTCTGCAAACTCCCAATTATCTCGTAAATTGTTAGTCCCAATAGGGTACAAGCATAAATTTTGCTATTGGTTGGAATTGACGCTTTATCAGGTCTCCTAACACCTTGCATGCCTATTTTTTCAAAAAAATATAAACTTTACTCTTTAAACGACTTTAAAAATCATAAAATTTGCAAGTCCGCCAAAACGCGCTTTACGTCATAAAGATGGCTGCCCCATGGAGTGACGTCATTTGTTTACGTTCTTATTCGTATATCACGCTCTGAGTTCTTGTGACCTAATTTGTTTCTGAATGCTTAAAAAATGGATAAAGCCGAAAAAAAACTTTGTATTCCAAGTATTGCATTGTTCCAGTGTGTAAATTAACGTCTATTAAAACTTTAGATAAAATATTTGTTACTTTACCTGGTGGCGCAAGCAAAAATACACTTAAGAGAAGGGCATTAATTATGTTTGTGAAGACCATTTTAATGTAGGTACCTACTTCTATGCTGGTAACTTTTATTCTTAAATAGTTTGAGGTTATGTACCTATATGTCTAGGAATCAACCATAAAAACATCATTTTCTTACGACCACACATCGAAATATGGTTGGTATAGGGCATGTCCACGACAGTTGACATTGACAATACTTGGGTGGTAAAACAATAAACAATAGACATGATGAAAAATTATCAAAAACAAACAACTATTAACACATATTATATATTATTAAATATGCAAGCTCAACAATTAAAATAACTTTAAAAGTACACTGAAGCAAAATCAACTAAAATCAAACACGATCTACCATTATAAATCAGCATAACCTCACTATTAAGTACCACGTGTTCTGAACGCTTTGTTTATTGTTTTACCACCTAAGTCTTGTCAAAATAGTTTGTGACGTCACGTGGACATGCCCTATATATTATATAAATAAAACATTGTTTAAATCGTATTTACGATAATGCTTTAACTCCTCTTATTTCCTCTGCATTGAAGCAGCTGTTTGATTTCATAAATTCAAGCAGCATAAATGAGTCTACTTTGGGCAAGTTATCAGTTTGTGCTTTTACAAAACCTTCGCTAGCCATATCTTTACTCACAAACTATGAAAGAATCGTCACTGAACTCTGAACTAGTGAATAAAATATATTCTTCTAAAAGTTTTAAAATATCCTCGGAAATATCGAATATTTACGTCCACTCTCCACTTTACGTTGACTTTTAGAAATAAAAAAAGCACACACAAACACGTAATGGTCTCAAACAAACATATAAATGATATTTTAACGTCGATGAAGTGATTAATAGTTGATTAAAATACAATAAAAACACACTACACATAACCTAATGCAATACCAGCCATATTGACATAAGTAAACACAAGAGATATGACATCACACGTATCATCGGTAGCGCTCGGAAATCCTCAGGTTGTGGTCGGAAAGTGCATTGAAATTTGAATTTCATTTTAAAATTTGGGAGTAATTTCCAATGGAAAACTGGTTTATTTTCTATTATTAGTAATTTTTGATATCATGTTTACTATTATAAATTAATATCCAAGCAAAATATGAAATATGCGTGTACTCTATTTTACTACCAAAAATGTACCGTTAAAGTTATAATTTATGCACGTTTTGGGGGTTAACAATGGTATCGGAGAGGTTTATTTTTATTTTTTATATTGCTAATTACTTGTAGTTGTTACCCCTATCGTCTGTCCTATCTCGTTTCGACCAGAGTCTTGCGGCAACAGTACCTGGTGTCGTCTCTTCGCAAATATAAAGTGCTTATGAAGAACCAAATTGTACCAAATTTCAGCTAATACAATTGAAAAATGATATTTTATTAATTTTCAAGTAAAAAAAGAAATTTTCCGGTATTTTTCTAAATTTCCTTGGCTCCTATTTATCCGATTAACTCGTTCAACCTCTCATTTTGTTCGTATTTTAATTACCTACGTAACTAAAAAAAGGAGTTTGTTTTTTTCGTTGAATTGTTCATCATCCGTTTTCTGTCAAAAATATTGCTTGGCCTAATAAAAAAAAATAGTTTTCTATAGTTTAACTTATTTAAAAGTAACAGACTATTAAGATGTCGACGGCCCTCGTATACTATAAACATCAATTTGTAGTGGATATGTTTATGTGTAAATGTAAACTTATTTTCTCTATTTATATCCTCTTTTAAAGGCATCATCACACAATTTACGATACGGCAGTTAATTTTAACACGAAATTTCTAATCTAGTGAATCTTCCAGTCAGTATCCCGACAGTATACGCAGTCTAAAAATGTGTTCTAATATCGAAAGAAAAAGGGAGTTTTTACAAGTACCCGATATCGACAGAAGTTTCAGTTCGAGGTCTAGTTCCTTTTCCGAATCAATTTCAACACCGAGACAGTTAAGAAAAACAGTGTCGCTAGAAGAGATTTTGTTCGAAAAAAGAAAAGAAAAATTATTTACCAGAAAAAAATCCAGTAGACGCAGCACTCAGTTTACACCGAGAAAAAAAAGTAGAAGAGGCAGTGAACCGAAGCATTCTTCGAAGCACTTTTTCGACTACGAATTAAGAAGAAACTCCAAACTTTCTTCCAAAGATATATCCAGGATTAGCTCTTACAAGGACGTTTCTAGAAGGAATTCAAGAAGAGATTCTTCCAGCGCTGATGTATCGCGAAGAAATTCATCCAGAAGAAATTCATCTCGCAGAGAATCTTACAAACTAAAAAGACAATCGTCCATCATCAATTCCTTTAATGAAGTCACCGAGGAGGAAAGGAAAAAGTCTAAAAAGAGAAAAATGCTGGTTATAACTATAATTCTGATATTTTTCATTTTGGCTTTTATTAGTATTTTGGCTGTTGTAGTTTCGTTAACGCACAGATCTACGACTGTCGTACAAGTGCATAATGCTACGAAAAATGTGACTTACTATACGTTTTCGGCGGATCCGAGTTTTTTGTGTAAACATCGCGAATTTGGGAAATTATGGTAAGTGTCTTCATTAAACAATATAAAGGGTGTCCCACGACGATTATGACAAAAGTAATATATCAGAATTGGTCATTAGTAGATAATAATAATTTTGGGGGTGTAAATTAGAGCAAATGTTGCATCTTTTTTTGTTATTGTGTTACCCAATGAGGTATTTGTTTTTGGTCACATGACGTCACAATCAGAATTATTAATGGGATATTTGTGCCTTTCTGTGTTCCTTCGAATAAAACAATTCCAACTAACTGGCACACTTGGGATCGAAAGTGATTAATTCAAGAGCTACAGGTACTTAAAGGATTGTAAGTTGAAAAATTCCTAATTGAATCCCTTGTAATTTTCGGCAATCTTACATAATGATAAAGACAAACCAATATCATAATTTTTTATAATACTTGAAAGTTAATAAGGGAAAGACCTGTATATCATGGAGTAAATTACATGAAATTGTGCTTTTTACATAAAAAACTTGTTTACGTATTAAATATCGAATAAAAAGTAAAACGTGTCACGGGACACACGGTAGGAACTTTAGTTCCTTTTAAGCAAAAAATATGTAATACATCTGACGTTATAGATAAACAATTTGCATATTCCTCGGTGGTCGAGTAGTAAGCAAACCAGACTCTCACGCGGTAGACCCGGGTTCGATTCCCCGTGAAGAAGTTTTTTTTATTGTTAATTTTATTTTTAAATAATTATTCTGCTTGATATTAATAACGACAACAGGTAGACGTTTGAAATATTTAGCAGAATATTCATTATTCTAGATAATGGTACGGTACCCTTCATGAGGGAGTCCGACTGGCAACATCTACTTATAACAGCATCGTATATTTAAAAAGGGAAACCGTAGCATTATACAAATTGGACATTCAGATATTGAAGTTATATTACAGTTTATAGGAATTTTTATTTTCTAGATTTTTTCTTAAGTGGGTCGTAGAAAAAATATGCTGTTCGACTCGTGTCGATTGTCCATATCGCACTTGAACGATTGAGCATTCCTCAAACTTTGTCCTCGTGCGATATGGCCATCATATCCACACTAGTTGCACAAACTACTATTTCTATCAAAATATGCCCTTTTACATTTAAAAACAACCTGCCATATGTCAAATCAATTTATCCATCCATTTTAAAGTTATCGAATTAAAACATTCAAGTTTTCAAAATTTCAACACCCTGTATTTCGAAAAGTAAATGTGCTAGACCCCTTAATCCTCATATCATTTTGTCCAATTTTACGAGAGGAATCTACATGCAAACGTTGTAATTACCCTTAACGTTCGAGATGCTTATACCATTTTTTGCGCGATCGTATTGAAATAAATTCCGAATAAAATAATTTAAATTTCTTCGAAATGAACGAAATGTCAAAAGTGACATTTATACTTCTCGATCAGTTTAAAATATATTTTGCATTTTGGTGAAATTGTATTTATGTTGTTTATTACTTTTCGACGTCTGAACGGTAAGTAAATCACTTACCGACGTGTTAAACTTAGAAACCAGTAAACACAACCTACCGTCCTGACAACCGATGCTGTAAATAAACAAAAAAGATCAATCGCGCAAAAAAATTATGGAAATAATAGTAAAAATTCATCCGAACAAATTCAAGTAGATCACCATCACTGCGAATACCAGCTTCGCATAGAATTTTAATATAGCGTCGGTGGTTCAGTGGTAGAATGTTCGCCTTCCACGCGGGCGGCCCGGGTTCGATTCCCGGCGCTTCGTAATCGAGAGAGAGACTCAGGAGAGAGCACACACACGCAAGCAAGGCACATAACAAAGCAACGTAACATAACGTAACGTAACGGTCGCGACCCCCCGGTCGCTCAAACATAACCAGACGTAAAGAACTAAAGTTCCAAAAAGTAGCATAGCAAATCTTATAGAAAATACTGCCTGTTGTCAAGTTTGCCATTATAATGACAAAAGTACCAATAAGACAATATTTTCTTTTGTTGCAGTTCGTAAAGAAAACGAAGAGTTCGTGAATTCACTCACAAGACACCGAAATTCTTCAGCTGCTCATTCCGTCCATTTGAATCATACGTAATAATATTTATGTGAGTAGATAGATTGAAAATTTAATGCTATTTATAAAAAAAACGATTTGTTGTGGAATCTGTAATATTTTTTTTAGTGTATGTTATACTTCTTAATACGTACATAGTTAGTAGATCATTGACAATCTGGAAAAATATGTTTCATACAATCAAATATGAGATAAAAATAATTGATTTTTGTTAAATAAGGCGATAAGAAAAAAGTAATTTCATTTTTTCAACTGCGCATATGTTTTAAATATCATTTTTTAACATTATAGGTATACAAAAGCATTCAGAAATATTTGTAAAAAAACCTGGCTGTCAAATATATTACATCACAATAGATAGAGACATATTTGTTGTTTTAAAAAGAGCCATGGTATTTGTAAGTGAAAAAGAGGTCAAACATTATATAATTAAGCAATTTCGGCATGCTATGGTATCCCACATTGATATATACCAGGGGTAACCAATTAGTTTAGCTCGGGGTCCGTTTTAAAAAATGGAACGGTATTTTGAGTCGCGTAATTTAGACTAGAGATGGGAGTTTTAGTTCCAGTTATTAAAGACTTATTATTGTGAAAGAAACACACGTATTTATTATTAGTTTGACGTATATTTTCAGTAATGGATGTTTTGATAAAATTAATTTGAAAATAGGTCGTATATATATATTTCCAACAGCAATATCAATTTTTGTTTATAATAAAAATTTAATAGTTCTTTAATGTAAACGCAGAAGAGCAGATATGTTTAAAAAATAATCAATCAAATATCTTGAAACGCGATTATTCAAAAATAAAGTTAGATTTAAAAAAAGGCTAGCATTGAATATTCATTATGTGTCATAGTACGTTCTACAGGGTGTATCAATCTTACGACAAACATCGGTATATGGGTTATTTTGGGAGATATCAAAAAATGTTATTAACAAAAATAGTAGATGTGCTGGAGGTCCATATTTTGATATTATATCGAACTATACAGAGTGCTGCATAACTCCGTTACAAACAAAACATATGATTTTTCAAATAGGAACCCCTGTATATTATACCGAATTCGGATTGGTTAGCTTCAAAAAAATGATATCTCTTAAAATAACCCATATACCGAAGTTTGTCGTAAGATTGGTACACCCTGTATAAGCAAAATGTTCAAAAAGCCTTTTGGTACATTGGGGGTTTTTTAAAACAATAAAAATGAATTTCTGAATCAAAATAATCAGTACCAGAATCCATTCAAACAATTGAAACTTCTACATTGTGATGTCAAAAAGGGGGGGTCAGCTAGAGTTCGCATTTCCCAGGCTGGGCTACTATTTTCAAGGTCAAATATGTGCTGACTTTTATATTCGAAGCTATGTAGCGTAAAATTACCAGTAAACTTTCAAATAAACATCCGTTCACTAGGTATTATAGTGGTAAAGATGGTAAAGTGTATATTCTAATTTGAAAACGCACAAATAGTAAACATCTTCTCCACATCTTCCAGTATTCGTCCTCTTAAGGCGGGTCTCCATCAAACTGGGATAGCCCGGCGGCACAAGCAGCCTTGACACCGGCATAAAATTAAAACTGATTGGCGGTGTATGGTCCAGTTTGGTGGAGCCCTGGTTCTAGTACTGTCCAAGCTATCTTAACCTCACTTTTCTCCTATCGAAATTAATAGTTGTAAGTAAATGTAAGTCAAAATCAAATGGAATAAACTCGATGTGATATGTATTCTTATTTCCATCAACTACTTGAAAATATATAATAATAAGGAATAAATAATTGTTGTCGAATATTGTTGTTTATTGTATATTTAGTGTTAAGATATTTGGTGTGAAATAAATTTATCGTAAATGTGAAATTATATAACTATAAGACAATCATGAAATGTATTCATTGTTATTTATTAAAACAAATATATATTTACTGTTAATATTTGTGTGATAAATTGAGTGAAAAAAGATTCTGGTGTAAATATACAGAGTTGTTGAAAAAAAAAGGTGAAGGACGGTGAACATCGTCCTTTTTCTAGCTTGAGAAGATACTTTTTGCTGTGTCTTTCATAAACCTAACAAAAAAGTGCCATTTTAAGCTCTTGTAGCTCTTTCTAGCCTGGCACTCATGTAATAAGTACTGTAATAAGACCAGTAAAAGTGAGGGGACCAAATATCAAACAAAATAGAGAAGTCGCTTGCAAGGAAGGGAAGGATTAAGTCACAGAAGTTTCAATAAGCTGGGAAAATTATGAAGCTAGAGTTACGATGGAAAGATGCAATTACGAATATTGGTTCAAGACCTGTGAAGGAAGTTTCAGACCCAGATTTGCTAGTGTGTCTGACGTTCCATCAGTTACAACACCCTTGTGCCTTGGTACCCACTAGTAGTTAGGGAGGCGAATAGGGGATTTTTCGGTCATACTCGAGCGTGGCAATTTAAGATATGAGAGATACCTTAGACCTAATAGAACAACTTTGGAAAGTATTAGCTCTATATGTAGTGACGCGCGCCTAGGATAGACGATCAGATTAGTAAAAAAAATCGATAGTCTGAAATACTCGAGCGCGTAAGATTAAGATATTGGGGGTTGATCTTAGTGTTTTAAGACTAAATTTAACTAATCTGACGATAAGTCATTGACGCAGCCGAGTTATAGGGTCACGAACTTGTAAAAAAAAACGTTAATCCGGCATTCTCGAGAGCGATTTTTTTTTATTTTATTTTGAAGAATATAATCTAAAACTTACTAAAAATACAAAATCTGCCGGTTTACGCATGACCGGTAGTGTGGAGGAGCCATTTTGTCTTCGGCTATGTGAAGATGGTAGCGTACCTGTCCAGATTGGCTGTGATTTCAACTCTGGATTTCCTGTCGAAGACCGCCGCTCCAGTTCCGTTTCCGGTTTTGGATTCTCTGTGTAAATCACGTAGTCCGTTTCTAAGAAGGAGATTTCTTCGCTATCCCATTGGTCTCTCGGGGGAATGAGGACCTGGTACCCACTAACCTTATTACAGTTTGGCAGGTTTAAGAGTTTTTGTGGGTAGTCCCAGACCTTAGCAAGGATTTGAACAGCTTGATAATGTCCAATCTTATATCCAATAGGCTCTTTCTAGCCTTAAGGGAAAGTAATATTGGTTGGGATATGTGTTGGCACATTTACTTCTATTTTACTATATTTTTCACACATATATTATTATTATTATTATTCCAACAGTGTTTTAAACGAGATGCTAGAGAAGCATCCTTTATGTCGATGCAACGTTGCCAAATGAGTGACTGTCGTTCCTGTTAAATTATTTTTAGCGGGACTTTTGAAAATAATATGTTTAATTATTGAGAGCCAAGCAGGGTTGGTAATGTAACAAGAAATATAAAAAAAACCCTAGTTAATATAGACAAATGTAAACAACTATATTGGTTTTCATTTAAATGGTGTGAATAAATTCGGGGGGTGTATTATATTCTTTCCAATATATTATGTTGCGTCTAGTTTTCCCTCGGTACTTATTTTTTTGATAAAGGGGAAGGGAAAATTATTGAGATTTATCGCTTCCCGGCCAACTGACACAGATCAAAGTGTAACTATGTTACTATGTATAAAAATATCAGAAAATAAGAAATAAAAAACTAAAAAAAAAAACAAGAAAACCCAGGCCCAAACTCGGTTGATCAAAGTGTAACTATGTATAAAAATATCAGAAAATAAGAAATAGAAAACTAAAAAAGAAAACAAGAAAACCCAGGCCCAAACCCGGTTGATCAAAGTGTAACTATGTATAAAAATAGATAATAAGAAATAAAAAACTAAAATCCCAGGTCCAAACCTGGTTTCGAACCTAGGACCTCTGGGCTGTAAGCTCAGTATGCTACCTTCTGGCCTAATGGCCTTACATTCAGTCACATCGAAGAAACGGTTAAAGCACAGAGTACATCATCTAACAAGAGGAGAAAGAAAGTAGTTTTTGTGATCGCAAATTTGTGTGAACATGCGTGAATTAATTCGTTTATCTGTCAATGTCAAGCCGTCACTTCCGTACATTCCCCTCAGTTCACCGTGTATTATTTTAAGATTAGGTTGAAAATGAGCTACTTCTCATTACACACATGAGATGAATAATAAGGTGTTCTTATGTTCAATGCCTCGACGTATTTTCGCTCAATATCGTGTTAGTCCGACTTCAAAGGAACCAACAAAGCTTTCGTCTCTTGTTAGATGGTGTACTCTGTGGTTAAAGGCTGCATGGACGCATGCGTAATCGCAAAAGCCACATGTAGTTACTACTAAATTTGACAACGTTGGATCGACATAAAGTATGGTTCTTTAGCCTCTCGTCGTTTTAAAAGGATCAAAGAATTGTAAGATTTTTTTGTATTAGTTCGAAAAATCCCATATTTATAGGTATATACCAATGACAATTATTGTAAAGTCTTCAAAAGCAAATTTTTGTGTGATAATTTTACTCCAAAAATGTTATACACGGCTCTAGTTTTACAAAAAAATATATATATAAATCGATGTATAAATGTGAGATTTAATTAAAGTATATATACACAAAAAAATGGTATTTTCTTTTAGATTTTTTAACCTTTACCATTAAGAATCGGGAAAAAAGAAAACAAAAAGATGAGGATTTCTACTTGTAAAAAATAACCAACAATTTGGAAAAATTGTTTGCTTGGAAACCTTCCCAATACGAGGATGTATTGATATCTAGTTAGCCTAGACCGGTTCCATGCATAAACAAAATATTGCGTTACCATAGCAAGGAACAATAACTCATATTAGAAGTGTCAGTGTAAAGTTGGACGTCAAAAATGTAAACTAGAGCTACGCGATAAATTAAAAGGAAAAGATGTCCACCGAAATTGTGAAAATCGAAAATTTGGAGTATCGAGCCATCATCAAGCATCTGTATTTAAAAGGGTTAAGAGGTAAGCAGATTTACGATGATGTGCTTATAATACCCTTGGTGATCAGTGTCCTTCGTCCTCTCCAAGACCTAAGAAGTTTCGTGTCCAAAAATCTGCTGGAAAAGGTCTTGCTTCGGTTTTTTGGGATTGCCATGGAGTAATCATGATAGATTTTTTGGATAAGGGTAGAACAATAACCGGAGTTTACTATTCGACACTCTACAGGAAAAAATTAAAGAGAAAAGACGCGGAAAGCTATCCTGAGGTGTTTTGTTTTTGCAGGACAACGCCCCTGCACACAAATCTCATGTTGCCATGCAAAAAATTCGGGATTTAGGGTTCTGCTTGACCGATTTCAATAAACTTGATGTTGTTTGGAAGAGCTTTTGTTGAATAATCGAATATTTGTAAATATGAAGCAATCTGATTAATAACATAAATGCTAGAGGGCACTGTGTTATTTTTTTAAATTTTGTGTTTTCCCGTAACAATTTTAAATGGAAGAGCATTTATGTTATTATTCAGATTGCTTCATATTGACAAATTTTCGATTGTTCAACAAAGCTCTTTCAAACAACATCAAGTTTATTAAAATCGGTCAAGCAGAACCGGAATTACAGACGTTTTTTCGCCACCCCTTATTTGAAGAGTTAGACTTGAACTTGTCATATTAAAAATATGCGGATGATAACCCAATTTATTATAAATTATTTCTTCCTTCATGCTCTCTGTATCTCCTACTCTTCTTTATATCTCGTATTCTTTTAACCACACATTTTTATACTGTTTTTAGCAAATTAATTTTTTACTTTTTACCATACAACTTAGGCTATTTTTAAGCAAGTCTAGAAAAATCTGGCGAGCTTAAAAATGCTGCTGAAGTTGTAGCCTTGCTTGCTAACATTTGCCTGAAATTGTGGAAAATTTCTGGCTATTACATAACTGCTCAGATCCGTAAAGGCACGCAGCACGTGAAAACTTCCTGTAGGCTGCTCGCGCATCTAATCAATATCTTCCTTCTCGGAAAAAACTGTTTATACGTTAGATACAACAAAGATAGTATCAAGAGTGGTCTTCAAAAAGATATTGTTATTTGGGTTACGTAAGTTAAAAAAAACAGTAAGTAGGCTAGCTATTTTTTTAATAATTTGTGAGGTGACTGCACATAGTTTGTCTAAAAATAGATAAGAAAAAGCTTTTAGTTTATGTAAATATATATTTGATAGTTAAAAAAGGTTTCTTTTTTAAATCAAATCCTTTTAATAGTAGCTACATATTTAATTGATTGTTTTGAGTGAAGTTTCGTAAAAAATAAATACAATTACGGTACTGCGCAGTTTTGTAGATGTAGTTGCATGTAAAACAAGAAATTAATCGGGTTGCTATGGCAATGAAAAGCTCCGCGGAGATTTTAAAGCATCACCACAGTGATTAGATTACGATCTCTCTTAGCGTATTTTTTTTACTATGATTTGTTGTTTGTTTTAGGACATGCCGTCAAAAACAGACAATCCAACTTTTGGATATACTTACCATTTACCTACAGGAGGATGGCCGGCGAAAATTCGCAGTAGTTTGTCACAATTTTCAGATATATTTAGTGAATTTGATAAGTACATAGCTCCAGCTTACCATCATGATCGCTGTGAAAGGTAATAGACTATGAGCCAAAGGGGAAAAAGTGTCGCGATTTGAAACAGCAGAAAACCCATTCAGAACGATAGTCTATCATGCCACCATCGGTTCCAGCACTATGGTGTACATTTTCTCTTGTGCAGAAAAGCGCAGTGGAAAACTGAACATTTTATTTTTCACTCCCTGAAACCGTGATATGAAACTGTACGCCGTTTGTTACATTTGATAGTAGAATCATAGGAGATCGGTCCAGACTCTAGGACGTTCAAAAATAATCGTTTGGAAAAGAAACAATTTCCCACGGCTCTTCACACAACTTTTTTGTACGGTACTTCTGTCAAATCTTTATTTATACAGGGTGGGACACTATGAACGAACTATTCTCTGGCGTCTTAACGGCAAATATAATTAGAAAAAATAAGACGTAGAATTATGTAGATGACTTAGGACTATAATTTAAAAATATTTTGGAATATACAGGGTGCTCCAAAAAAGCGTGCCGTATCAAAGTTAGGTTCCTTTAAATGGAACAATTTTATCACATTTTTAAATTGTACTATTAAAAATAATGTAAGTTCATTAACATTTCCCTATACCTATTTAGTTCAGTTTCCAGGATAAATCGATTTTACTCCGGTAGACAAATAAAAGAATTTAATTTTTACGATTTTAAGTGCAAACATGAATCGTCAAGTCATAAGTGAGATTGACCGTGCAAGAATAGTGGCTTTAGTTAAAGAAGGTCATTCTCAAAGGTTCGTGGCAAACAGAGTTGGCGTTTGGCAAAGTGATGTGTCTCGTGTACGGAACCGGTATCTCCAGACCAATTCTCTTCGTGATAGACCTAGAAGCGGTAGAAGGCGTGTTACTAATCAGCGGCAGAACCGCTATATCCACTTAACTATCCGAAGAAACCCGACCATGGCAATACCAGCACTCCAAAGAGATATGAGACATGCGTTGGGAGTTCAAGTATCGATCTCGACATTACGAAGACGAATACTTGCGACAGGTTTGAGGTGTCGCCGACCAATTAGAGTGCCCAGACTACAACCTGAGCACAGATTTCGCCGACTACAGTGGGCTCAAGAACACGCGGCCTTGCCTGAAGAATTTTGGAATTCGGTGTTTTTTCCGACGAGACAAGGATTTGTTTGGTACAAGATAGCCATCGAATACGTGTGTGGCGGGATCCAACGAGAGTTACTCAGCTTGCCCATGCTCGCCCCGTGCCGCCCTTCAGAGGAGGAAGTGCTATGTTTTGGGCTGGTATCATGTTAAATGATCGCACAGAATTAATTCATGTGGAGGGAACGATGACTGGTGAAAGGTATCTCAGAGATATTCTACATCCTCACGTGAGACTATGGCGCGCAGCTGTTGGCAATTCCTACGTTTTTATGGACGATAACGCCCGACCTCATCGGACCAGAGCTGTAAATGAGTATCTTGAAACTGAAGGGATCAATCGTTTGAACTGGCCTGCCCTATCTCCTGACATGAATCCCATAAATTCTATAGAACATGCTTGCCAGGGCAGTGGCAGCACGCAGAAATCCATACAGGAGTGTACAATAGCTTGTTCATGCGGCCCAAGAAGAATGGAGAAATATTCCTCAACAGAATATCAATAATTTGGTAAACAGCATGGGCAGGCGACTTCAAGCTTGCATAAATTCTAGAGGTGGAAATACTCTTTATTAAAAGTTCTCATGCAGGTTCTCACTCAACCTTTCCTTTAAAAAAAATCATTTTGTATTTAATTTATTTAATTTCTAAGAATACTTTTTATGTTTAAAGCAAGTTTATTATTGGATAATGAAAATTTTTGACAAATATACACGTTTTTTTTATTGAAACTAATTATTTGATTAATCTCTGATCCATTTATAATGAACACATTTTTTTTTTTTCGGAGATTTAGGGTGATGAAAACTTTTGAATCTATGTGTATTTTAATTTCAGATCCGTTCAAATGCGACTGTATTCAATGCATAAAAGAGAACTGTGCGCTGTGTTCATGACCTTCTTTATATCATTTGGTTTGGGTATATTTGTAGGAGTTGCTGGTAGGTATATAAACTAGATTTTAAATGTACGTCTAATAAAATTTAACTTTCCTCAGGACCTCCAATAACTTTGAGCACTGAAGTAGACGGGATTTCCTTACTACCAAAATATAACGGAACCAACTCTATTGTTAGTAAAAGTATAGCTACAGGTCCTTATATTATGAAAACTCCAAAACTATCCACTTATTCTCAACAACTGTGGATTATCGCTAAACTATCCATAGAAAATTTAGACGGTACAAAAATATATATAAAAAAAACAGTTTCTCACATTTTATGTTAAATTTTTTTTCAGGAGAAATCATAGACAAGTTATTTGAAGTATCTATAACCTTGTCTGGATTGTCTGAAGAACATAAACCTGTCAAAGTATTAGAAAACAATAACAATCGGTGAGTATAATAGTTATTTATGAACCAAGGGTATAAATAGATGTTTATGCCCAGCGGGCGATGTCTTATGTACCCGAGGGCCTCTGGCCCGAGGGTTTGTTTGAAATTATTGAAAAAGCAAAGAAAGCAACTGTAAATCTGTTGCCAAAAAAGTCTAAAGAAGCTTACGACATGGTTATTAAATAAGTTAAACAAAAAAGTATTTCTCTTAATGCCCGCGCGGGCCATAAAGTACGACATTAGATAGTTGGTAACTAAGCAATAAAAACACAATAATGAACTAGTATGACATAATAGTATATTAAAGTATAAGTGCTCGAAATAAAGAAAGTGTTTTAAAGACTAGTTATCCACGAATACTTTACGCTATTTTTTTTATTGGTGCACTTTGAAACTATAAATACTACAACAACAAGAAATGGAAATCAGAGATGGAAATAAGTACTAAATATCAAATGGTTGAATTCGTGATGTATATGATGTATACCTTGCGTTGTCATGGAACGCTGAGGCGTGCTTTAAATAGGTAAAATGGTTCACCAATAAAAAAAATACTTCTAGAAGCAGTAGATGTGGCAGCACTGTATAGTAGAACGCCTCTGAGTGAAGCAGTGTCGAGCGTGATTAATACTTGGATGGGTAACCACTGGAGAATCCGTGCAGCCTGCACCGGAGTAGCTAATCGCAGCTGGCAGGCAGTGTATTACAATTTTTTTCTTATTTCCAGATCTCGCCATTTAAAATGCGAAAAACATTGCGAAGAGTTTGTCGTGGCCCATCTGGGTTATCTAGACTTCACTCATTATATTGTAGCCGTTAAATTTTACGGTCTGGAAGCTTTCCATTCAAGATACAATATCAACGAGTTATATTTTTACGTAAGTTACAAAATTTCATATCAGCCAAGCTTTATATTATTCCATATCATTCATAGATAAAGACAAATAAAAGGTATGTCTGTTTAAAATAAATAGTATATACCCTTGGCAAAAAAATAACAATCTGCACTGATAGTGGACAAGCCATATTAGCCTTGAACAGACAACGTGTTATATCGGGGCTAGTACTAGAGTGCCACCAAGATTTAACCAGTGACACCTACGGCCCAACGACTTCGACAATTGCGGAACATGTTACATCCATGCTCAATCCCTTAAGAGATGGGATGGAATCAAAGGATGCAGTCTTGCCAGGATCACCCTGGGCGACCCTGGGAAGCTGGCGCCGAAGAAATATTTGGCGATGACCAGGAAAAATCTACGTTTAACAGTAGGATTTCTGACTGGTCACTGTCAACTAAGGAAACACCTCCATACTATGGGGCTAGTGGACACACCTCCATGCAGGATGTGTGAACAGGAAGATGGAACTGTCAGGCATGTCTTATGCGAGTGTCCGGAGTTATCGTCGATCAGGGATTGTGTGTTCCGTGAGTCTTGGCCTACTCCTGCCGATATAAAGGAGATGTCTCCTAGTGACCTGTCCACCTTCGGGAGGATTTACAAGGGCCTAAGTGCTGTGAGCCTACACTCACCCTCCCTACTCTACAGATACAGATATTATTCCAGAATCATTTTAGGGAGATTTAGTAAATAATTAATAAATATTTTGATGTTTCAGTTCAAAACTTATAACCCAGCGTTCACCCAAATCGAAGTATGGTTTAGATTCATGTTTTTAATATCTACTTTCATCATAACGGTAAGTACCATCATCTCATACCAATTTAATGGTTGTAACTTTTCAAATTCCCTAGATCTGGTTCCAGAATTCGTTGAGAAAATACCCCATGTGCAATTGGTCGTTAGAGCAAAAATGGATTTCATGGTTATTGCCATTGCTTATGGCTTACGACAGTATGAATATTATTCTTTTTGGTCCAATAAAACTTATTGTTTTGTTTTATTTTCAGATCCAATATTCCCCATGTCATTTTTGGTAAATTCTTGGATGCCTGGTATGATAGATGCCCTTGCTCAAAATACATTCTTATGTGGACTTTTAATGTTCTGGCTATGTATATACCACGGGCTCAGACAGGTAAGATCATATAGAAATACTATACAGATGGAGGTATCTAAGAGAGGTAGAAAGTTATTTTCTCGACATATTCCACCCACCACGTCAACTTTAGTAGTTGAGGTGCGCATGCGTCCAAGCAGCCTTTAACCTTCTATTCGATGTGACTGAATGTGAGCTGATTAGCGCAGTAGGTAGGGTATTGAGCTGGCAACTCAGAGGTCGTAGGTTCGAAACCGGGTTTGGGCATGGGTTTTCTAATTTTTTTTTTAGTTTTTTATTTCTTATTTTCCGATATTTTTATACATAGTTACACTTTGATCAACTGGGTTTGGGCCTGGGTTTTCTTGTTTTTTTTTTAGTTTTCCATTTCTCATTTTCTGATATTTACATATTTATTTCAATATTGTTATGTTACTACTAAATTTGGCAAAATTGGAATATGCCGGGAAAATAAGCTCTCGTGAAAATCAGAGGCTTAGGCTGCACGTCTTTCTCCAATACCGCAAAAACAGTATACACGGACAAAGGCAGAGAATCCTCTGATCGACTGTCTCTTTCCCTGAGTTCAGAGTTCCCACTTATACACAGTGGCCTATGGTTTGTTGCCTCTATATGTATAACTTCTATGCTCAAGAAGCTCTAAGTTTGGGTTGGGAAGATTTTGGAAATCGAATCTGGAAGAGTCGAAGTCAAATGAAGAGTATAGAATATTGCCTATACATAATAGCTATAGTCAAAAGCGCTTTTATCGTGCGGGTTCAAAGGTCACTAACCTTATGTATCAAATTAGAAGACACAGAGGTTACCAAAATGTGAGATTACAAATATACCCGGTGACAAATTTCCACTTTTTCATTCATTCTTAAAATAATCTATCAGATTAAGTACAATTTTTTTTGCTTGAGGATGCAAAGTACCGGAAAATTGCTTCTTGTTATTCATATTGTCACTTTGAATTGTCAAAGTGACAATTCATATTTAAATAAAAACCTGCTGGTGAAAGACTTTTTAGAATCGCTGAAAACTAACTACATATCCTTTTTTCTCCCGTCGAAATTCCATAAATGTGTCTTATTCGTCTTACGGATTTTATTTGGAACAGAACAGAACTGAACAGAAATGAGATAGCTCTTGGTACCATTCTTTTTTCTGACGAATCAACATTCACATTGAATGGAGAGGTAAACCGACAGAACTGTAGATATTGGTCAGCAGAGAATCCTAATTGGATGCGTGAGACACATACTCAGTACCCTCAAAAGGTGAACGTTTGGGCCGGTATCGTAGGCGACCATATTATTGGTCCTATATTTATAGATGGAAATTTGACAGCTGAAAAATATTTAAATATGCTTAGAAATCAAGTTATTCCTGCGTTGGCAAACTTATATCCCAACGCAATAGATCCTAGCTTACCGAATGAAAATGTTTGGTTCCCCCAAGACGGGGCAACACCCCATTATGCTCTAATGGTAAGAGCTTATTTAGATGAAATCTACCCCTATAAATGGATTGGACGAAGAGGTACTATTGAGTGGCCAGCTAGATCGCCAGACCTTACGCTGTTAGATTTTTTTCTGTGGGGTTATCTCAAGAACAAAGTATATGCAACACAACCAACTAGCATTGTAGACCTCAAAGACAGGATAACTACAGAAATACGGAATATTTCACCTCAAACTTTAAACAAAGTTAAGGAGGAGTTCTATAGGAGACTGTGCAATTGCCAACAACTAGGTGGAGAACATTTTGAGCATTTATTTAAATGTATTAAAATCAAATACATCAGGTATTTTATGTATGTGTTTAATAACTGTAAAAATAAAAATTTTACCCTGTATAATTCATAATTGACCATACATTATTTAGTTTGTTGGAATCGGTTCATTAAGAGGATTTAAAAAATATGCAAATATACAGGGTGTTTCATTAAAAAAAAAACACCAACTATGGCATACTTGCGTGAATCACCCTGTACATTTACATTTAGGTTTACATAACGCACAACTCAATTCAAAAGTTGACGTGTCTCGGCAATTTTTATAATTTTCTAAAATAATGACATAAAGCATTTTATATATGTATATAACCATGAGGGCATGTATAGGAAAAGGATCTATGGGGAAGTTATATATAGAACTGGAAGTTTTTTCATGCTCAGGAAATGAGATAATAATTATTTTATTTTCAGAACGATCGACATATTTTAACATTCTATTTCCCAAAATGCTTCATCGTCTTTATGATGTGGCTACCATCAATGATTTTGTCTACTTGGGGCAAAATATATGAGCTACAAGACCCCACATTCGACCCAACAGTAGATACTTCTGATTTTTACGTAAGAATTTAAAGTTTGACAATTTTCTTCATATCCTCTTACTTCCCATCCATTTTTTTCAGGTTGTCAAAGCATTTTTCTACATTTTTGGTGTGATATATTTCATTTATTTATCAAGTTTAATATTGCGAGCTTACTCCGAACTCAGATCCATGCCTTACTTCGGTAAGTTTTCCAAATTTAATGTCAATAAAACCTTCTACAACTCTATTTTATTTCCAGTTCTTCGATTAAGGTTTTTAACCCTCTTATTAATAATTGTATTATTCATTATATCCGTTGTAACAATTTTAAAATATGGTGTTGGAATATTAGAAGATAGCTTCGTGGCTCGACTCAACACACACTACAGTAACTCTTCAGAATTCATGTGTTTCTATGGAGTATTGAACTTTTACGTGTACACCATGACATATGTTTATTCTCCTGGAACTAAGGATGTTCATGGTAAGCTACTAATCATACTTTTAAATTCTTCCGTAGCCTTAACTAGTGGAATTTGTTGAACAATAATGGTCTTGGGAATGACGGCTGGACAAAAGCTTGGTCAAGATGGAAATAGAAAAGAGAAGAAGCTCTGATTGTTTATTTGCTTGAAAAATTGTATATCTAAATAATGTGCCAGAAACGCAAGAAAGAGATTGAAAAAAAATCTCTGAGATCATGCAAGACCTCCTAAGGTTCCATTGTTGAAAAAAAATTAGAATAAAAGACTATTTTTTTTAAATATGAACAAATTAATGAAATAGTCCCAAAATTTTGTGGAAAAAACGATAGTATGGAATGATAGCTATGGGTCTCCCCATTGCGATGAACTTTGAATCATCGGGAAATGTCAATTTTTTGCCGAGTTATGAACCAATTCGTCCGACCCCGCATAGGCAGTAGTACAGTAAATGAAGGAGGAAAAAAAGGCGAAGTTAACATTAATGACGCCCTGTTTTCATTTCATTTCATTTTTCAAGGACCATTTTTGTAGAAAATTAACTGAACTTCAATTTTTATCTGAACCGAAAATCTCTAGCTGCCATATTTTAGGAGATATTGGCTGAAAACCTATTTTCCTGGTCTTTTGGGGCCATTTTCTCCGCCCTCGCACGCGTTTTCATGCAGAACTTTATCTCATGTTTAATGAGGTACCAAATGCAACTTCCAACCGGAAGATGAAAATAGGGCGTCATTAATATTAACTTTTTTCATTTATTTACTGGAATAACAGCAGAATTCCTACAGGCAGAGCAGCAGCTGAAATGAGGAGGATTTTAGGTCTCATTATCTCGATAAGGAAAATTCTCTAATTTGCATATTTAGCCAGATATTAGCGAGAAACCCGTTTTCCAAGGTTTAGGGGACCATTCCCCCCCCCCTTCCGAAAACTCAATCAAATTATTTAGATAATTATTATTTAATTTTTTAGATATTGTAATAACAAAAGATAATCCTGCCTTTTCTATGATAAACGATTCTGACGAAGATGTCATTTACGGTTCTGAAGAGGAAAGTCGTCAGCCATTGACTCAAGCAAGAAATGACGATGATAGTGACTGAATATTTATGTTGAAGCTCTTGTTGAAAAAGAGCTCTGTTGGAGATATAAAGAAAATTCTTGAATTTTGAATTGATCTCAATTAAATAATCGCATTATAGAGTAACTGTTTAGACTTGTACGGAGATTTTTATATAAATTAGAAGATGAAAAAATTATTTCACATCTTCTTACAACAAAATGAGTGTACAGTGTCCCAAATTCAAGGCGTAAAGTAACTGTTAAACTGAGGGAACAAGTGATTTTTTTACGAATTCTTGTTTCTCTATAAATGGCCAAATGTGACTCTGATATTCTATGTGGACAAGATTTATACCAATTTCTTTAAACATTTCATATTTTTTAATAATAATAATAATAGTAAGAGTAGTCAATTATATGTATTATTAGCTAAATAAAATATGTGGAATACAAATTATTTGTTAATTTTTTGAGAAGGGGAAGGGAAAATATGAATATCTCAAGCATCTTGGTGAATTCCCTTCCCCTTCTCGAAAAAATATCAAATGCTTGATTTTCCAAAATTTTAAGCCGAGTAGTATAAATTTCAAGGATGCTCGGCTTGAAGTCTCCTTAAAAAATTATCATGAAACCCTATCTTATACCGGATGTCCCATAACTAAATTTTATCTGTGGCCTTTGAAATAAAATCATTTCAACCCGCCTAAATGTTTCTATGTATAAATGTTATTAATTTTAGACGTTTTTGAAACAAACATGTTTTTTAAAAAGCCTTTGTTGTAATTTCTACATTACGTTGTTTTGTATTACTCAATAAATTATATTTTTATTTTTAAAATAGTTTTATTTTTAACCTCACAAATAAAATGTAAAAAGATTACAGAGTTCGGCAAAAGCCGGACAAATATCGAAGAAAATATAAATTTTTTGGAAAATTTTTTTATACCACAAATTTTACTCCAACTTGAACTATAATTTGAAAATATTTTGGAATATACAGGGTATTCCAATAAAGTGTGGCATATTAAAGTTATCTTTTTTCTTATGGAATACCCTATATTTTATTGCATTTTCTGTTTGCCCCTCAAAATATAATACTCCTTCATAATGGTTCCCTATACCTATATACAGAGGGTTCCGAGTTATGCTGACTTTTTTAAAAACGTGAACATTTCGAAAAAAAATTGATAACTCATTGATATAACAAGTTCTAGCAAATTTTCTCTTACATCTAAATAGTTGGACATTCGTTGAATGTATTCCAAGATTGAGTTCCAAATATCTCTTTACAGGGTGTTCAGAATTTTCAGTTTCATTATTAGATTATTCAATGTGCAGTTCCAGGCTTATTTTAAATGAAACACCCTGTATTTTATTAATTCATCATATTCAAAAAAATGTCTTCTTTCGATTGGTATAAGGGTGTCCTATATCTAGGTATTATACTTTTCGTGCAATTTACAATTTTCATAAATTGTATGCTAAATCGATTTTAAAACATCTGTAATTCTCTCTATATTTCAAAATAAGGATCTTGGCATAGTTGTTATAAGAAACTAAATAGATCACGTTTTAAGCCTCCAAAAATATAGGGTTCTGCTATCCTATACCAAGTGGTTAAAAAGGTCACAGAAAAATCACTATAAGTGTTACTCTATAGTGGGACACCCTGTATTAAAATAGGACAGCTGGTACTATATAAGTATTTTTTTGTCTACATATAGTGAGAGTGTTCAAACTGCAATAAATAACCGGATATAACCAGTTCTAGAACCTAATTAAATGACCCAAGTAAATCAAATTCTAATTTTATAGAAAATTATTCAGATAAAGTAGCAATTATTATACGATAATTAGATTATCAGAACTGTATATCACTTAGCTAGCACGACATAACGGAATTTTGTTTATTAAAGTTTTTAAAAAGATCCGTAGGTCATCGCTATGTAAATTCATAGTCTTTGTTCGGACAATAAACAATGTACGTCATTAAATCATTCATAGATAAAGACAAATAAAAGGTACATGTGTCTAAAATAAATAGTATATCCCACTTCTTACACAATTCAATTTACTGGCTTTTGCCACAAAAGAACTAACCAGAAAAGGAATTTTAGGCAAAAACATAACAATCTGCACTGAAAGTAGACAAGCCCTATTAGCCTTGAACAGCCACCTACGGCCTAACAATTGCGGAACTAGCCAAACGTTACACCCATGCTCAATCCCTTAAGAGATGGGATGGAATCAAAGAATGCAGCCTTGCCAGGATCACCCTGGGCGACCCTGAGAAGCTGGCACCTAAGAAATATTTGGCGATGACCAGGAAAAACCTACGTTTAACAGTAGGATTTCTGACTGGCCACTGTCAACTAAGTATACACCTCCATACTATGGGGCTAGTGGACACACCTCTATGCAGGATGTGTGAAGAGGAAGATGAAACTGTCAGGCATGTCTTATGCGAGTGTCCAGAGTTATCGTCAATAAGAGAGTGTGTGTACGGTAAGTCTTGGCATCGAACATTAATAAGTCTTGTTAATGTTCGTTGGTCTTGGCCTACACCTGATGCCGATATAAAGGATATGTCTCCTAGTAAACTGTCCACCTTCCTGGGAAGGACACGATGGACGATGACCTAGGAGGACAACTCCTCGGGAGTATGTATAATGGGTCACAATGTGACCTAAGTGCTATAATTTGCAACGTATATTTGAAACCTGAAGCAAAGATATTTAGTCGAAAGGTCTTTTTCGTGAGCATATCTTTAAGATATTATCATAGCTCACTTAGGTAATTTGATATATCTTTATCTTTAATATTGCTAACATCAACATGACTGTGTGACACTTTTGGTATGTAAATGTGTCTGAATGTTTCAAATTTAAAATATTTATTGATTTTCATATAGGGAGGTTAAAAATAAAAATAATTCTTTTATAAAACGAATAACGAAGACTACAGCTAATAAGGCTTGGACATTTGAACCAGTTTTGAGCCGCAGTACTATAGCCGGTTCGTTTTCAAGAAAAACCGCACGAAAATAAAATCCCGTGAATATTGGATGACCTATAGGCAAGTGGATAAGCTATTCTGTTCCCCGACTGCTAACATTTTCTAATTTTTAAGCGAGAGAAAAATATCTGAGAGATGATTCAATGTTCAAAACATATTTCAAACCATGAAATCAGTATAATTATTATGAAATATATTTTCACTGATTAAAATTGACGTAAGTATATGTATGAACAGCAGTAAACAGATGATACTATTAATGGTGTTTCTATGGTAACTATATAAGTTCAAACGAGTAAACACATCAGTTTCCATGGATTACTTACGCAAAATTCACGATAAAGCATGGGAGATATCATGACATCCATGTTGACATTTAAAAAACATCAGATGACGAAATACAATGCAACCAAAGTTTCCACAAATATAGCAGGTCAAAATATTAAAATATACAGGGTGGTCACTAAAATGCATTTCTATTTTATGAGAATCTTATAAATGTCACTAATCTTTAAGCTTAAAATATGTCAATATGTTTTACCTGTATATCTATTAGACTTTACCCTTCAGTGCCTAGCTTCTAGCTTACTGTAATACTGTAAGAATAGTTGCATTATTTGAGCTTAAAATCTTGGACTTTATCCTGCAGTACCTAGCTTACTGTAAGAATAGTTATTTTCGCAACAGTTTCAATTTCCAACTATTCAAATATTCTTGAATTTTATCCAAAGCCTCCACTTAATAACACCGGCAACAGCGCGAAATCCCTTCCCACTTCAAAATAATTAATAATCGTCAATTTATCAGTTGTAAACGTAAACAAACAAATGTGTTTAAAAGTGTGTCAACTCGTAGAAATTCATCCAGTTTTATAAGTGACTTTATACAAAGTTCAGTTTTTTCTTTTTATATTTCAATTAAAAACAATTATTTAAAATGGGTGGTACTCAATCGGCTTTAAATTTTGGCGCTGGTCCAGCTAAACTACCCACCGAGGTAAGTTATTAAATATGAGAGTTTCAAAGATACGAGGGGAGTTTCAAATATATACATTTCAATTTTAAATAAATTTAATAAAGTTTGCTTGTTTGTATTAGATTTATTAACGTGAATTTACCATAACAACAACAATATAAAACGTATTTACATACAAGGTTATACAATTGCACGAGTTTCCATATTAACAAGCGAGCTATTTTAGAAATACTAAAAAACATGTAATAACCCTGAACTTACTTATTTGATAAGAATGCGACTTTAACAAAGTAATGTCTTTATTAAATAAAGTATAAAGTGTATTTTTGTATTTTTTATGGCTTGGGTAATACAGGGTGGTTTAAAATTGAAACAAAACGAAATAAAGTCTTAAAAAATGCCAAGCAATTTAAAATCACTTTGTAGCTGAAAATGTAGTATGGGATATCCACTTGTCTAATCTGTAAAATGTTTAAACAAACAACTAACAAAATTATAGATATCGATCTATTAATTATTTTTATGTAAATATATTTGACATTTTGTAGTACATTTTATCAAAATATAATAAATATTAATTCAACTTTCCAATTATCCTATCTAAATAAATTTTTTCAGGTCCTAGAAGAAGTCCAAGCAGAATTTGTTTCCTATCAAAAATCAGGGATGAGTATAATTGAGATGAGTCACAGAGGTAAAGAATATACAAAGATTAATACCGATGCTCAAGCTGTAGTTAGAGACCTTTTGTGAGTATATTTTATACCTTATTTAATGTTTTTAATATAGTTATATTGGCTTATTAATAATATTTATCGTTACTGTTTAAATTTGGGGAGGGGGACAATGAAAAGTAAAAAAATTGCACCTGAACGTAAAATCAAAGAATATACAGAATAACAAAAACAATACCAGCGTGGCTCAAACAGAACAGAATCTGCACTGATAGTAGACAAGCCCTGTTATATCGGGGCTAGTACTAGAGTGCCACCAAGATTCAGCTAACGCCTCGGCAGATTACAATATTATTCTGAGGTGGGTTGAAGGACACGACAGGAGCAAAGCAGGGACGTATATAGGGAGGGTTTTGGGGGTTGAAACCCTCCCCATAGATAATACAATAAAGGTTCAATAATTTTTTATTAGCATACTGCCGCAATATGAGTATTCATCAGG
Organism: Galerucella calmariensis; assembly: GCA_910591675.1. Lineage (NCBI taxonomy): Eukaryota > Metazoa > Arthropoda > Insecta > Coleoptera > Chrysomelidae > Galerucella > Galerucella calmariensis. The sequence continues at coordinate 89,141 of CAJUYG010000335.1, forward strand.
ATGTGGCAATAGAAATAGATTCCTCAACAATTGTGAATAATTTAGCTGAAGAGGTTAAATTTACTTTGTGAGATTGATTTTCTGTTTCAATAAAAGCTTCAATTTTCAATCATTTATCACTTTTAAAAATAGGTGCTCCCAAATTAATCCTCAGGTAACATCTAGGCTGGTATGGGAATGCGGCGAAGAACTTAGAGAAGACTGGCGACTCGGAACAGTGTAACACTGGATGGGTCCCAGGTCACTAAGGAATCGCTGGTAATGAAAAAGCTGAAGTACCTGCAAGAGCAGGATCGTCAACACTGATGAACGGACCCGAACCATCTGTGGGCATCCCCAGATGCTCCACTAGGTCATGGTTAAAAGGGTGGGTAAAAGAACAATCCATAAAACTCTGGAAGAATGCGCCCAGGCAAACACATGGGAAGAAATTTATGAAAGAACCATCAGAAAAAGTAGCAAAAGAACTGCTCTCAATGAGCAGGAACAAACTACGCACCATAACGGGGCTTCTTACGGGACACTTTCCCACAAAGGGGTACCTGAACAAAATAGGGCTGTATAACGGAGACCTGACATGCAGGAGATGCAAAAAGGACACTGAAACAGCTCTGCACATATTATGCAACTGTGAGACGCTGGACCACAGGAGGCAAAAACTAAATGGAAGACCCAAAATGATTCCAGAAGACTTCTACAACCAACCATAAAGAACCTGTATGAGCTAATACAGGGAAACCTTTGAGGTTTTGACAAGAAAGATTTATGACATTGGGGGAAGAGACAGGGAAGGGACAGAAACATAAAAATTATCAAATTTTTTAATATTCGACGACAAAAGTGAAGTATGACAAGTATTTTATCATAAAAATGGCGCCATTCAGACATGCGCGTACCAAAAAAGCATAGGCAGCTTTTCTTATTATTCACTGGTGTATTATGCGGTCAAACTAACTTTGCTAACTTCTCAAACATTTATGGGTATCGTTAAAAATGTTTTGAGAAAAACTATAATGATTAATTTAATTTCCAGGGATGTCCCAAGCAATTACAAAGTGTTATTTATGCAAGGCGGTGGTTGCGGAGCATTCGCCGCTGTAGCAATGAATCTCTTAAACCGGACCGGAACCGCCGATTATGCAGTAACTGGAACATGGTCTGGAAAGGCTGCCAAAGAAGCAACTAAATACGGAGATGTTCAATTAGTTTTCCCGAAAGCTGAAAAAGTGGGAAGCGTACCCGATCAAAGCACATGGAATCTTAATCCCAACGCTTCGTATCTGTACTATTGCGATAATGAAACAGTTGATGGTGAGATGATAATTTTTACTTTAAATTACAGTTTTTTACAGTTTTCTTTATTTTTTTAGGTGTTGAATTCCACTATGTTCCCGAATCAAATGGTATACCATTAGTTTGTGACATGTCTTCCAGTATAATGACCAAAAAAATTGACATTTCCAAATTCGGTTGCATTTTCGCTGGAGCTCAAAAGAACATAGGACCTGCTGGAGTGGTTGTCGTTATCATCCGCGAAGATTTGCTAGGTGCCCCGATGAAATGCTGTCCATCAGTGTTCGATTTCACTCACATAGCAAAAGAAAATTCCGTCCACAACACCCCAGCAACTTTTTCGTAAGTATTGAGTCATGATTTAATTGGGTAGGGCCGAATGCACCCCCCCTACACGAACTGTGGAAGGGTTTGCCCTCTCTTTTTAACTTTTAAAACAGTTTTCTGTTTTTTGTTTAGTGTCTACGTCATGGAAAAGGTTCTTCAGTGGATCAAAAAGAACGGAGGGGTGAGTGCCATGGAAAAACAAGCCCTGGAAAAAAGCAGCCTCCTCTATAACACGATGGTGGAATCTAAAGGTTTCTACACTTGTCCAATTGATGAAAACGTCAGGAGTAGAATGAATGTACCGTTCAGAGTAGGAGGAGGAAATGAGAAATTGGAAGATCTGTTTTTGGTGAAAGCTGAGGAATACAAAATGTATCAACTCAAAGGACATAGATCTGTTGGTGGAATCAGAGCTAGTTTGTACAATGCAGTTACTCTAGATGATGTTAAAAGCTTGGTAACATTCATGAAAGGATTTCAAGCTGAGCATGGATCCAAGTGATGTTTCTAGTTGAATGGAATAAATAAATGGATTATATTTATTTACTGATGTCTTTTTTGTATTGTTATTCATTTAAGTTTAAATGTTAATTACACTTTTTGTATTTATTGTGGATAGTATTCTTAATAAATAATTATTTATTTTTTAAAAAGAATTTATTCAAATATTATAATAGCTTTGTAGCGAAGAAGCATTTTAGTTACAGAAGGAATACGTCCAATAATATGAGTAAACAGTTTTATTGAATGTTTGGTTGCCTATACCGAAATCGTCCAATAAGCTGAAATAATGTATGTTTGGTTGCCTATAACGGAATCATTCAATAAGTTATAATAATGTATGTTTGGTTGCCGAGGTATATCAAAATTGTTGATTAGTAGAAAATAGTGAAACAAAAAGTATATACAATTTTAAAATGCGTCTAAAGGAACTACTAGTTTCTTACTTACATGCTTTATGAAGTCTAAAACTGGAAAAACCATCGTCTGAAAAAAGAAAACAATGGTAATATATAAATACATACATAATTAATATTAACAAAAATACAAACTTGATATTAACCGAAGCTTACAATCGTACTGGCTTGATATTCGCCAAGCAATGCCTAAGAAATATACTAATGTCATGATAATTCAGTTCACAAAGTGTAGATGGCAGTAAAGAGCTAGTGACGTTTTATTATTGATTGGAATATTCTCTAGTCGGCGAACGCCATTTTGTGTGTAAAAGACCAAAATAATAGATACTTTTAAAAAGAATCTGGGTTCATCCGTCCCACTGTTATTTAAAAAGAATTAATTTCTTGTTATTTGTCGTTAACCCATTTGGACGGACCAAGGTACATGTCTATTTTAGATTATTGAAGCCAAGAAATTCCATTTCGTAATGCAATGTTTTCTTTTTGAGAGTCGACCCAAGAAAATAGTGAACCGTTATGTCGCATCACTTATGTGAAATTTCATTGTAAACTGTGCTGTTTTGAAGTTTGAGATAGTGCAAAGTGCTCAAAAGTCTGGTGTTTTTATTAAAAATTTAATTGGCTGTGGGGATGGGCTTTGATTACTTGAAAAATAGTGCTTACGTAGTTTACAATACAGTTGCTAGTTTATCTAAATTTCTATGCCTAATTTAAGAACTTCCGTTAGTTTCTCAATGAAATAAGGTCATGTAAGCATATTCCTTTATATTAAAACCTTGAAAAATTGATTGCAGCACTAGCAACATAAACATAAACCAAGACAATGACATTTTCTTTCAATAGAATATGTTTGTAAAAATATAATTTCAAATAGAATTTTAACACTGCAAATAATACTAGCTAGTACAAGAGTATACAGCTATACATTGGATTTCATATAAGTCTTGTATGTAAACAGATTAAATTGAGTTGTATTTGCTGTTGCATTTTGGCACTACATGATTAATTCCATTTTAGAAATAAGGTTCGTTCACTGGGTCTGGTAGATCTAAATGGTTGCGTGCAGACAGCATGTCTACTTTGCCAGGGCAGGCCTCCAAGGGGGAAAAAACCAAGCCAAAGTTTCAATCATTGGACATAAATAGTTTATATAGAGTTAGCAGGGTAAGTAAAACTCAGTTTTAACTATTAAGTTGAGCTAATAGTCTAATAAAACCTTAGTTTTTTTATATAGAATGCAATTGATACTTTTAACAGTGAATTTTGAAAAATTGTTAATTTATGTATATATACTTATATATAATCGGGACCCTATATACCAAATAATTGGTGTCAGGGTATGTGTCTGTAACTAAACTAAATGCTTATAAAGCTTTTCCAATTTTTTCGGTTTTTTGCCATCTTTTTTTGCTTCTGTCCATGTTTTCCCTTTATTATTCAATATTTCTGACATAGTTTTATTCCATGTTTGTCTAGGTCTTCCTTTTCTTTTCTTTTCTTTTCTTTTTAAATATTTCTGCTTTCCATATTCTTTTAATCTGTCTTGTGTTTTCCATTCTTGTAAATGCCCCCACCATCCCAGTTGTCTGTATTCTATAAATTCTAGGATTGATTCTATTTTTAGATGACTTCTTATATATTATGTATTCCTAATTTTGTCTTTTTTTGTAACGCCTTGGACTCTTCTTAAGTATTTCATTTCAACTGCCTGTATTCTGCTTTTCTGTGTTTGGTTTAGCACCCACGTTTCACATCCATAAGTAAATATTGGCCTATATTTTGCTTTAAATATTTTTTTTTATGTTTTAAAATTACTACAATTTTTGGTCTTGTTTGAATTTTACAAGCAGCAGTGATTCTGTCACTGTGTTGTGCTATGTAAATGGGTAAAAATTTTAATATTCACTCTTACTGTATTGTGTGTATTTGTCAATGTTCTTTTTAATGTAATGTAATTTTATTTTATTATTGTAATTCGATTTTATTGTTTTGTATCTGTTTATTTATTTATTTGTTTAATTGCAAATGTCAATTGTATTTTTTTCGTATGCTCTGTAAAGGGATTTATATCTGTTGGGCAATAAAGGTTATTATTATTATTATTATTATTATTATTATTATTAATAATTATTTACAGGGTGAAAATTTAGAAAAGCAACAACAAAAAAGTTCTTCGGTTTACATTAAACATGGCATGCAAATACTTGGTAAAGTGCCTAATGCACGTAGGGCACCAGCAAATCTTCCCTCTTTGAAATCAGAACATAGCGGATCAGACGCAGCTGTACCATTAGTACCACCCGGAGCACAAGGATGGGGGAAACAAGATTCATCAAATTCAGGACCATCTCCTTCACCCAACAACAATCAGACAACTGTTCAAACCCAAGACTTGAATGCACCCCCACTGACTGTCCCCAATCAACAAGGTGTACCACCACAACTAACTTCACATCAGGCTGCGATTGCCATTCCCGTGACCAACAACATACCCCCACAAACACACAAACAGTTAATCACTACTGCACAGCCTGCGCCTACCGACAAACTATGGAGTTCGGTAATGAGCAGTCCAGAAATTCATCCACCTCTATACCAGAGTGTTCAATTCCAACACGAGTTCCCCAGCTTGTCCTCTGGCGATGGAGGCCCCACACGCACTGGTTCAGATGTTCCCCAGTATCCTACGGGGCTCAGTCTGAGACCACAAACAGAAGGTTCATGGACACAAGGTGGGCAAAGGACCTTGGGCCCGCAAGGCGCTACAGGTGGAGACGTAGCCGTTCAAGGAAGAACTGCCTCGGGCCACCCGGGTGCCCCACAACAGCACTCGGCCCAGGCAGGCCTCCCCCCGCAGCAACAACAACAATCTTTTCCTCCACAGATTCGAGGAGTCATGCCTCCATTTATGTACAAAGGTAGCAATTTTCAACAAGCACCCGGAATTGGTATTCAGAATCCTACAACGATGCAGCCACCTATTAATGGTCGAGGTACAAGACCGGTAGATAATCGGCCATCTCGACCGAATGATAGAGAAACAGAAGAAACATCATCTCGGCCCATAATCAAAGAAGAAGAATTGAGTCGAATGGACGAAATTAGCAAAGACATGGGCTGGGCGGAATCAGACGAAATCGATTATAATCAAAAATTGGCGTTCAGCGATGACGAAAGCGAGAAAGCCTCGAAGAAAGAAGCCAAGAGAATGCAGCACAAAGATACGAGAGAAGATAGAGATGGTCATAACGACCAGAATCGCCAGTGGGGTAGTAACTCGAGATCGGGTCCTCCTCCAAGAGGTAGAAACAGCGAAGACGAGGACATTTGGTTGCAGAGACGCAACCAACAAGAAAAAGAAGTCGAAATGGCAGTTCAAAGAGCGAAACAACGAAAGGAAGAAGAAGAGAAACGTTTCAATGAAGAAAGAAAACAAGCAGCAGCCAAAAAATTGATGGAACTCGAAGAGAAAATACAAAAACGCGACAGAGATAACCACGAAGGTGTGGGAACGATAAATCCTAATACCATACCACCCAAACCCATTAACCACGTTGACATTCCTTTGCCGGATTTCCAAAAGGACAAGGATACCAGATCTCGTACCCCCAACGAATTGCCCGAAGAAAAAAATCAACCCGCCAATTCTTTCAGACAATTGACCCAAATTGAAGGCAAAAATTTCCCGCCGAGAAAACAACATCCGAAACCGTCAGAAAGAGACCAAAACGGACCCAACTTTTCGCGACAATTCCAAAACGATCTCCCGCCGAGATTCCTCAAGCACCAAAGGAACAACAGCAACTCAAATCTGCAACAGCAACAGTACCATCAACAGTCGTTCGATAATAATCGTTGGAATTCGAATTCGGTATCGAAACAACCGACGCACAATCGTAACGTTAGACAAGACAGTCCGGAAGTGGAAAAGGAAGATTCGGAAAGAAAAGACTACAAACGACAAAGCTCCGATGATAGTTATCGAAACTCCCTTCATTCCCAACAAGATATCGGTCAAAGAGAATCTCAGTACCACTCCGAAGACAGCAGACAACAAGATTACGAAGCGCAATACACCAGGAGAGAGCAAGAACAAGATAAATGGCAAAAGGATAAGGATGTACAAGATAAGAAGGAACCGGAGCATTCGCATCGGTTAAGCAACGAAGATTGGAGCGAAAAGGTCGAAAAAGTAACGGAAAAGGAACGTCCTCAGAGGTTGGATTCCCGTTCGACGCGCCACTCGAGAGAATCCGATTACAATATGGGATCGTGGTCGGAAACAATGTACGAAGACAAAAGAAAGGATTACGGGAGAGAGGAGAGACGCGCGGTACCGGGACCGATAACAAAAGATCGTATTGAAGCCGACGATATGTTTAACGAAAAACGCAACCTTATCCAATTAAAACGCGGCCAAACGGCCGATATAAAATTGGAAATTAAAAAAGAACCTCTTAAGAAAGACACCGAATTTGCTAGCGCTTGGGCGGATTCCATCCCGACGGGTTTAGAAGATGCACAAGCTAAATTAACCGAGGATAAAAAAACTGAACCGGTTGATAAAGTAGAAAATAAACAACCCGAACAACAGACGAAAAAACAGGAAGATTACAATCAAAATAGAAACAGATCGTACGGTCAGAAAAAGGGTTGGAATAATACTGGAGATAGTCATAGTTCCAGAGGAGCTGCGTGGCCTCGAAGACCTCCTAGTAGAGGACATAAGAGTGGAGGAAGGAACCAAGATTATCTCGCTACAGATTCCGATAGTTCTCTTGAGGATCTTTCGAGTAAAAAGGATGGAAGTAAATCCGAACTGGGTGATCAAAGAAGTCCGAAACCGATGAGAAAATCTGATAAGGATAAAGGAAATGATGTGAAAAGACAGGATAAGAAGGATAATTACGTACCGAGAGGAGAACCGTCGAGGCATGGAAGAGGCGGTGGTAATTTTAGAAGTGGGAGAATGGGAGGTTTAGGTAAACGTATCGACGGTTACGGACCTCCTCCGACGAAAAGTCCGTTCGGTGGACATCAAGATGAAAAGGAAAAAGATAAAAAATCCGGTTCGACCGAACATACACCTCGAGTGGAGGATAAAACTAAACAAAACCAACAAGCTTTAGCTGCTGGGATTATTGGAAAAAGAAGCGGATCGGAAGATAAATCTAAAACTAGAAATAAATCGGATAACCGTAAAAGTAAACCAAAAGTGGACGAAAAAATCGCTGATACAAGCGATTTTTCTGATAAAAATAAACAGAAAATACAAAGCAACAATAGATCTTCGTCGAATTCTAATCGGCCTAGGAACAATCCGCCGCGGATGGGCGGGGAAAAGCGATACGACAGCGGTCGCAGCGATAATATCCGACAAAATTCGTTGAAAAAAGAAGAAAAACCAGCGGATAATAATTTGTTCGTTAACGCTATCGCGGATATATCGAATTCGACGAAAAATCGCGACGAAACAGCCGATCAAGTCGACGAAAAAGACGAGAAAACATCCGTGAACGGCGACGGGGAAGGATTCCAAGAAGTAAAAAGTAAAAAAGCCGTCAAGGAGCGTCAAAAATCGTTCGACGATAAAATCGTTAAACCCGCCAAACCGGACGTCGGTAAGGAAGTTCGAATCGAACGGGATCGAAAGAAAATCAGTTCGGCCACGCAACAATTAACGCAACAACAAATACAAAACATTCCGTCTTTGATGGCGACGCCGGTGAATCCACCACCGGTGCTGCCGCAACCCAAAATCCAGTTCGATCGACCGAGGCAGACGAAATTACCGCCGAGATTTGCCAAACAAAAGTTGCAGAAACAACAGCAACAACAACAGCAGCAACAGCATCACGGACTGGGTAAGTAACTTTTTTTTGGAAATGTGACGTGTTGCGCAGAGGCAGTATCAAAACTGTAATGCCGCCATATATCGATGTCTCGGGTTTAAATCTTACACAAAGGTTGATAATATAACAGTATAATAATCGATTGTTAATCGATTATAGACTGATTAATAATAATCTATCAAAAATAATCGATTATTAATCAATTGATAATAATCGATTGTTGATCGATTGGAAACAATCGACTTTTAATTCAATGGAAATATTCGATTATACACAATCGGTTATTAATCGATTGCTGAAAACGATTGTTGATAATCGATTATTGATCGATTATATATGGATTGTTAAATAAAGTTTCATCCAGAGTAAAATAAATTCTTATATTAATATATGTGTATTTATTTATTGATTCAAAAAATTGATTATTGCTTAAAAGGAACTAAAGTTCTTACCGTGTGTCCCGTGACACGTTCTTCAATTTTTTTATTTGTAAAGGCTTAATTTATTTGTATTTTCCCTTTTTTTAAATTAAAATGCTTATTTTTTATGAAAAAAATCATATTTTTAGGTGACGTTAACGATATGAACAAGTTGAATCAAAACATGAACGTATACGCGATAAAAGACGCTAGCGTTCCGCCGCCTGTACCGACTTGCGCTTGGGATAAACCGTTGGTGTCTCAATTAAGAACCGTCGAACAAGACGCCATGCTCGGAGTCTGTATAGAGGCGGTAAAAGGTTTGGAATCCACCCACGCCCATTCTCCGACGCAAGGTATTAGCCCGGGCAGTGAAAAGGTGAATTAAACTGTTAATTTTAGTTTATAAAGAGTGAATTATAATTTTTTTTATTTTAGGTTATCGGCAAATCTACTCAAATCCAAGAAAAAACCCTTCTAGACGGTACCACCCCGCCGGTGAACACCATAATATTCGAAAATACGAATTTCAAATCCGCCCCCGGCGCGCGACAAGTTCGTGGCGATAAACCTCGATCGAAACTAGAAGAAGGCACCGGCATTGATACTTCGGTAATGACCGGTTTCAATAAACCCAACATGAACGAACTGCTCCAAACGAAAACGGAAAAACCCGAAACCATCCAACTACCCACTTACAAAGAAGAAATACCCGATATGAAATTGGACTTTTTCGGTGCGGATTATCAATTCGCTGACGATAAATCCGCCAAAAATTTCGTTTCGAAATCGATACACGCCATCACGAGCGGTAATAATACGGTAGATAGTTTGGACATTAAAATAGCTTCGGTGAAAAAAGTATGGGAAACTTCGGAACAAGAAGGCGAAGATAATAATACTCAGATGAGTTTCGGCGGACCGTCTTTGGACTCGAACGTTTTCAATCAAGGAAAAGATACGCCGGACGATAACCACGAAGGTTACAGCCCGTCGCCGAATCAGAGCGCAGCGACTACGAATGTATGTAAGGTAAGCTTATTTATTGAAGTGTTTTGTTTTAAACATTTATTTTTTGTTTACTAACGATCTATTGTTTTTTTGTTGCAGGTTAAACCCACTCAACAAGTTTCTGGAAGCGGACAAACCGTCCTCAGTTCTTCCAGTCACCAGCCCCACTCTGGAATCGTAGCTCCCAGCTTGATGGGCAATCCTCTCTCTCCGCCGCCTATGCCGCCGGTATTAGGAGCCGGCGTCGGCATTGGCCCTCAGTATACGACCAATCAACATATCGGCTACCAGGTATGTTTGTATGTATTTGTATATTTTGGGGTGACATTCACTGAGACCTAGAAGATCTATTGTGCCCCTTTACTTCTAGTAGCTCCTTTAGTCCTATTTCCCAGAGGAATTTTAGGATGTCTGCAGGCTTCAACTTAGGTAAATGTTACTCTTCTATCCAGTAATCTTCCAGGTGCTGTGCTCTAGGATTCTGAAGTGCTGTGCAGTTGGAAAGTATGTGGATGGAGGTTTCTTCTTCCATGCCACAAAATCTACATTCTTCTTCCTCCACTATTTTGAGCTTTTTCAGGTGTCCATTCAGGCGACAATGTCCCGTTAGCATCCCTGTTGAAACTCTTGGCGCTGTTTTACTTTGACTTATGCATCCATTTGATCTCAACAGGTTGTAGTCACCCAGAAGAGTCTTTGATTGTGTAAGCCCTACTATATCTTTCCAATGGTCAGATCTTCTCTTTTTCTCGGCTTTACCTATTTCTTCCAATACTACATTGGGGCTGATTTCGCAAAAGGGTATTTCAGTCCCCCTCTTTGCCAATTCATCTACTATTTCCGCTTGAAAGATACTTGGGGTTTTTCCCAAGCTTTCAGAGTGTTTGGTTCCTATCCCAGTTCCTTCTATTGCTTTTGCGGCTACCAGGTAACATTAGATTGTTTTGGTTTTGTTCTCTCCATTCTATTAATTTTATTTGAACTTTTTTTTTATAGGCCGGTCTTTCGGGAAGCACGCAATACGGCATCTCCGCCATACCTTCCCCGCCAACGGTACCGCTTGTGTACAATTCCGCGCAACAGATTCAAGCTGCAGCAGCGCAATCTGCCGGACTATACGGAGCGTTTCAAATCGACCAACTCGGCGGTCAAGGTCGTTCCCAATTTTCTCAATATCCCAATTATCACAGTCTCAGTCAGACTGCCAACAGTCCCTATTCGACTCCAAGCGTTTATCTACCCACGGCGGCGCCACCTCCGCATCCCCCACCGCCCACGGCTCAAGGACCTCCGGAACTTTACACCAACATGAACAATTATAGATTGAGTGCCACCGCAGCTTTCGGACAGACGCAACCTCTCAATAACCCCACTACGGTGTTGATTAGCTCTACTAGTAATAGTCTGATGTCGGCGTCTGTCAAACCCAGCAGTCAACCCATCAGTGCTATTGGTAAGTACTTTGAATGTGGCATTTTCATCATTTTTGTGTCTAAAGTCGCGTCGAGTGATTTTCGGTAGCGCCAAAACATGGGTTCTCGTCACCAACATGGTAACGTGCCGCGCTTCAATAATTTGGGATTTTTTTGGTAGCGGCAAAACATGGGTTCGCGTCACCAACATGGTGACGTGCTGCGCTTCAATAATTTGGGATTTTTTTGTAGCGGCAAAACATGGGTTCGCGTCACCAACATGGTAATGTGCTGCGCTTCAATAATTTGGGGATTTTTGTAGCGGCAAAACATAGGTTCGCGTCAACAACATGGTAACGTGATGAGCCTCAATAAGTTGGGATTTTTTTTGGTAGTGGCAAATTATGGGTTCGCGTCACCAACATGGTAACGAGCTTCAACTGTATAATTTGCGTGTTACCATTGACATACGATATAATTTTGTAAGGGCGTTCATTTATTTGCAGAAATTTCCATTCACCATTGGCGTACGATCAAATTTTGTAAAGGGGTTCGTTCATATTCAAAAGTTTTCATTTTCTCTAAGCGTATTTTGAAAATGGACCCAATTATTTGTGTTTTTTCGGACAATTTGAAAAAAAAATTTACATTTTCAAATATCTAGGTACAAAAACGGGAGGAGTAGGTCAAGCGTACCAACAACAATCCCAACAAAGTCAACAAGTGTTTATGGCTTACGATCCGTCTATACAGGCGAATTATTTGGCGTCCAGTGCGGGAGTGATGCAACGAGCACAAGTACCGCAAGGCCAAAACAACGTAGTACCCGGTCTGCAACCGTCGTCCTCGTATTATTCCGGATCGACAGGTACCAAAGCTTTTCCTACTACGTGGAGGTATTAAATTTATGTTTACAGGATTAATCAGTTTTGAAAAAAAAAATATATTTATATAACGGATATCTCTTGTTTTTTTTTATATAAGTAAATAGTGGTTTCTACAGGAGATATTCGGGTTTCCAAGGCTGAATTATCCTGTATTTTGTTGCTTTTAGGTTTGTTTCGCTGAGTAACGTTTTTTTTTTCAAGTTCTGAGTTTGGGAGACAAATAATCCCACTTCTGATTATAGTCGATGCCGATCACGTGGTACTGCAACTGTCATCGACTATAATCAGAAGTGGGATCATTTTTCTTCCAAATTCAGAAGATGAATCGAATTTTTGAACTAAAAGGGAATATGAATATCTGCTAATGTAATTTTGGGTCTAAAAAACCGCGAGGGCTGAACAACGTTAACATACTTTTCAAAAAATAACGTTACTTTTTGCTAATTGCTATAACTTTTTTTTGTAGTTGAATTTAAATCTTGGATTTGTTGGTGGTGTGGTATTTTTTTTTTGTATGTAGTGTTAGGATATTAAAAACTTTTTGTGCGTATTTTTGACTTGTGTAGAATGTTTGAATGTGTTTCTAATTGGTCTTGCCAGTTTTTTTTTCATTTCGAACGAACGCATGTACAAAACGATCAGAAATTTTTTGTTCCGCTACTTTGACCGCCATTTTACGAGCTCATCAACGTCTCGTATCTGTATCTGTAAAGTAGGGAGGGTGAGTGTAGGCTAACAGCACTTAGGCCACATCTGACCCATTGAACATCCTCCCGAGGAGCTGTCATCGTCCATCCTATCCTCAAGAAGGTGGACAGATCACTAGGAGACATCTCCTTTATATCGGCAGGTGTAGGCCAAGACTCACCGAACACACACTCTCTTATTGACGATAACTCCGGACACTCGCATAAGACATGCCTTACAGTTTCATCTTCCTGTTCACCCTTCCTGCATAGAGGTGTGTCCACTATCCCCATAGTATGGAGGTGTTTCCTTAGTTGACAGTGGTCAGTCAGAAATCCTACTTTTAAACAAGGTTTTTCCTGGTCATCGCCAAATATTTTTTCGACGCCAGCTTCCCAGGGTCGCCCAGGGTGATCCTAGCCAGACTGCATCCTTTGATTCCATCCCATCTCTTAAGAGATTGAGCATGGGTGTAACGTTTGGCTAGTTCCGCAATTGTCAAAGTCGTTAGGCCGTAGGTGTCACTGGGTCCTAAAGTGTTTAGTCCAGCCGTTTCCCTAGCTATATAATTGGCAATGCTATTACCTTTACTCCTGTCGTGCCCTTTAACCCACCTCAGGATAATATTGTTATCTGCCGAGGCGTTAGCTAAATCTTGATGGCACTCTAGTACTAGCCCCGATTTAACACGTTGTCTGTTCCAGGCTAATAGGGCTTGTCTACTATCAGTGCAGATTGTTATGTTTTGCCAGAAATTTATTTTCTGGTTAGTTCTTTTGTGGCAATTGATATCCTAACCGAGGTGAGCTAGTATTGTTCGCCTATCATTTATGCACTCCTAGTTGCCCGCTTTGCAATACATTCTTCATAAAATATTGTCAGATACTTTAAAGAAAGTTGTGACGGTCTCTTTGAGTTCCTCTTCAGTCTAGACACGTAGTCCCCCAGTTCAGTACATGGAAAACATGATGGTCACTCGGCTCTAGGTCGTGGCTATAATGATAATAAGGATCAGTCGGGTTACATTAGCATGGATCAGATCAATTCCAGAAGTATCTTCTTTTGTTTTGTATATCAATAAAGGGGAAGGGAAAATCTTGCTTGCATTCATAAAGTAAAATCTCGCCGACGAGATATTTATTCTACCGAGGCAGCTATATTTGTTCGAATTTGATAAATGTACTCTAAAACCTGGCAAGACTAATTTTTTTTACCAAAGCCAATCGAAATACATTATATAGCTTTTGTTTATGTGTATATATTATGCTTTTATTGAATTTAGTATTATTAGATTTGAAAACTGTTTTACATACTAAAAAAAAAGAAAGTTTCTTTATATATTTTATTGATGACTGAGGAATGATATTAATGAATTGTAATAGTTTTCAGTAATATATTACATATACTATTAGCCTGTGTATTTTTTTGCATGCTATTTTGACACATTATTTGCTTAAAAATGGTTGGCTTTGACAACATTTGGGTTTTTGCTTTTACAGTCTCTTTGGTACTATTGATAATGGTGTTAGATTAGATTAGAATTGGAGTGGCTCTTTGTCCTATCCCACTGCGACCTTTGCACACCTATTGTGGTCCTCCCCATATTTGGAGCTCGATACCGCCCCTCTTGCGTAGTTCTCTGTCATCGGGTTTTCTTCTCCGAATAAGTGAAACCGCACCCTTGCTAGGCCTTCGCACTCACAGAGTATGTGCTGCGCGATTTCGTCTTCTTCCTGGCAGAACCTGCATAGGCTGTCATCTGTGCATATGTTTCCTCAGCGAACAATGTCCGGTCAGCATTCCCACCATCAGTGGGACAGTTTGGCCAAAGGACTTTTAAGGAATAATTTAGCGTGCCTTTGTCCTGGGATTTCATACCACCAGCGCGACGCCTGGTTGTTTATCGATTTGTGGATGCTCTCTTCACTTAGGCATTTAGCAATTCCACAGGAATGTTCTGGCCCCATCATGACCTCCTTTGCCATTTGCCTTTTATTCCTTGATGGCCTGGTACCCAGGCTAGGGTCACTCTATTATGACTACCTAGTCATTGCGACAATGGTGTTACTCTACTGTTCAAATTTCGTCAAAGCCTGACAAAAATTTTAACGGCTGATGTTTTCAGATCCTATTGATCATCTTATTTCCCCTAATAATATTCAACCAATGTCACTAGTGCCCATGTTTTCTAAAGAAGTGACCGCGTAGTTACAAAACATCAAAATTTGTACTTAACAAGTCCCAAACTAGGAATTCTTCTAGCTCAACATTCTGTAATAATATAGCAAATTCTTCACAAATCAATAAACTACTTTTTGCTGGTAAGTTTTTCCGTTAAAACCCCGCCTTTTTTTCTTCTAACACTCAAATCATCTCCCTCTACATAACCTGACAAGTACTCGCGACATTTTTTTCTTCCAGGCGGTCAAACGGGATACTTTCAACAACCCGGCAGCTCGACGATGAATTCCGCGCAATTACAGCAACACCAAGCAGGCTACGGTCTTCAAGGCAACGTATTCGGTACGCATAGCCAATCGCACACGAATACCGGCATGCAGAATTTCAATTCTCACTTTTTGACCACGCCCATGCAAGTTGCCGCCGCGTTGTCGGCTCAACAGCAATTTAGATCGAGTCTACCGGCCGCTTATATGAAAGGAATGGGAAATCAGGGACTGGGAGATCAATCGAGGCCTCAGCAACTGAAGAGTCCGAGTAGCCAGGAGGTTTTGTCTTCGGTGTTTAATACGGGTAAGTAGGTTGAGAAGAAAACTAATTTTTCGTGTGTATTCGTTAAGTCCATTTTCCACGGTGCGAGTCGACGCTGCAACTCGAAAAAGTTGCATGCAACTTGGCGTTTTTTTTTTCGTTGGGCGCTTTTCTGGTGGATTTTGTCGCGCCAACTCAAAATTTCTATTAGCTGCTCCGCTCTGACATTGCTGTCACTGTCAATCGAGTTGGCAACACGTAACGTTTCCCCTATGCCTGGATGAGTCGCAGCAACAAACTATCGATTTATGCTGATTGTAATTTTTCTCGCGGCGATTTGTCCCGGCAACAAGTCGCTGCGATTTGACGCGACGTGGAAAATGAACTTTACATGTTTTGTACATTTTTTGTTAGGTCCTCAAATTCCATCCCCGAAATCGAGGCAGAATAATAAACATCCTCCTCCGCAATCGAGTCCAACGGCACAGCACAAGTATAATATTTATCAACAGGTTGGGGGACAGCAAAATCCAAATGTAAGTAAGTTTCTAACATTTTTTATTCGATTTCTTGTACAAAAATATGCTTATTCACAACCATATATGTAATACTGTCATTACTAACGTCATTGAAGGTTAGAAAGTTTCATATTACACACCTTCATTTCTCGCCCTGACTTCCCGCCCTCATCGATCATTTCCCGCCCTCAAAAATATTTCATATGAATATTTTCAATATTTAAAAATATAACACATCAAATATTGTATCAACTATTACTTATGCTCGCCTTTCATTACCATTATTTTAGTTGCAGAGGTATCCGACGCCTATTCAAAGACCCGTCAATTTCCAGCAAATGCAACAAAATAATTCGGTGAATCAAAAACATCGGAATAATTCCAACAAAACACCTAATCGACAGTATTATGGAAATCAAAGTAAGTGAAATTGTAGGTTTTGAACATTTTTTTGTGTGTCTTTTGTCATATTAGACCAGTGCCGAAGCCTTCAAAAACGTTAAAAAGTAAAATGGATGGGACCCATCAGAAAAGGGGGGGAATATGATGAAATTGAAAGGAAAAATAAATTACGGGCGATATGAGATCGGGAAGTAGGAGGGGGTTTGTATTTAAAATTTTTTCGCACAACCTCAAAATTTATGTTAAAAATCCAAATAACCAAGTTTTTGGTTTTTAATTTTTATCTTTTCCAAAAAAAAATATTTTTATACGAAATTTGGTGAAAACTTACTTTATTATGTCCCAAATACACTGTAATTTATTTGATTCGAAATACTAATTTTGTCACCTCATTTTGACTTAATATCAAAAAAAGCACCCTAATTTTCAAACGAAAATTCTCGCGTCAAAATATCAGCTTTTTTCAAAAAGTCGGTGGACTTTTTGTTCGTTGAAATCTCTACTTTCTGAAGGTGTGAAAAAAATATACATTACTATAGTAAGTGTTTTCAGGAAATGCAAAAAACTTGAATTCAAATTTTTATTTTTTTTAATGAAAAAT
Source organism: Galerucella calmariensis (assembly GCA_910591675.1). NCBI lineage: Eukaryota > Metazoa > Arthropoda > Insecta > Coleoptera > Chrysomelidae > Galerucella > Galerucella calmariensis. The sequence goes on from CAJUYG010000335.1 coordinate 106,182, forward strand.
CAAAAACTTGGTTATTTGATTTTTCCACATAACCTCAAAATTTTTGTTAAATATCCAAATAATTCATAATTATATTTCAAGTTTTTTTCATTTTCTGAAAACACTGTAGTAATGTATATTTTTTCACACCATCCAATAGTAGAGATTTTAACGAACAAAAAGCCCACCGATTTTTTGAAAAAAGCTGATATTTTGACGCGAGAATTTCCGATTGAAATTTAGGGTGCTTTTTTGATAATTGAGTCAAAATGAGGTGAAAAAATTAATATTTCAGATCCTAAGGAAAAAACTTGAATGGCAACGTTGTGGGTAATAAAGAGATCTGCAACTTTTTCATTCACAATTTTTTCGCACAACCGCAAGATTTATGTCAAAAATCCAAATAACGAAATTTTTGGTTTTTTATTTTTCTTTTCCAAAAAAAATTTTTTATACGAAATTTGGTGAAAACTTACCTCATCATCTCCCAAATACACTGTAATTTATTTGATTTGAAATATTAATTTTTTCACCTCATTTTGACTCGATATCAAAAAGCACCCTAATTTTCTCAATCGAAAATTCTCGCGTTAAAATATCAGCTTTTTTCAAAAAGTCGGTGGGCTTTGTGTGAAAAAAATGTACCTTACTAAGTGTTCTCAGAAAATGCAAAAAACTTGAATTCAAAATTTTTTTTTGAAAAAGATGAAAATAAAAAATTGAATTTTTCACATAAATTTTGAGGTTACGTGAGAAAATTGTGTATACAAAAGTTGTAGATCTTTTTATTACCCACAACTTCGCCATTCAACTTTTCTCCATAGGACTTGAAATTTTGCCAGAAATCGAGAAAACCCATTTTTTTACCCCCTCCCACTTCCCGAACTCGGATCGCCCTTAATTTATTTTTCTTTTCAATTTTATCGCATTTCCCTCCATTTCTGATAGGTTATATCCTACTGTGTTTTTTTTGGTTTCAAAAATTGTCAACCCTGGTCTACATCGGTAGGATGGCATTTTTATTTTGCGCATTTTCAGACCAAACTGAAAAGGCTGACGAAGGAAAATTAACCGACAACGCCGCTTTGAACAACAATTCAACGGGCAACGGTAAATCCGGTTTGGGCACAAACACCGGTAACACGGTAACAACAGAAAAAGTTAAAGACACCATCAAGGAAGAATCTGCCGCGTTGAAGGACTAAAATATATTTTAAATTTTAAATAAGTTATTCTAAGTACTAAAACATGGTATTTGTTTTTCGAGATATGTGTATTTTTTTAAAGATTAAGACCAGTCGCTAAACTTTATATTTCCCAGATCACTTTTTTAGTTTTAATTTTGTGAAAATCAAAATGTCATTGCTAGTTTTGAAACATATTAACCGTTAATTATTTGTAAATATTCAGGAAGTGTTATAATTTTTATCGTATTTCTCGGCGACTGGCCTATTTTCTTTTATCCGTAAAAAAATTCTCGTGGATTAAATTGTAATAGTTGATGTCACTAATTTATTTCTATTTGAATTTATTATTTTGGTGCTGTTTATAAGATTTTTGAAACTATTATTATAAAAACCTTGAAGAAAACATTTTTCTCAGTATAAATATTTAAAAAAAAAAGGAAAAAATGGTGAGTAGTACCGAATTGCAATAAATTCTCTTATGAATATTAAAAAAAACGTTTTTTTGTATTGTACAGTTTGTCCAACTTTTTATTTAACACGTGATTTTAAAAGTCCCATGAATTACCCAAAATTTCAACCTCCAGCTTCATTTTTAGCGGAATTAACAAGATATATATCCGGCTCGAAGGACCAAAAAAATCTTGTCCTAAGAGACATCTTTGCGTTGGCTATGGCGTATATCCGGCTCGAAGGACCAAAAAAATTGTTGTCAACAAAATAATAATGTTAACTGAATTTAGTTGATATTTTAATGGATTCCACGGTACATAATAATCAAGAAACAAACTGTGCTTTCCAAAAAATTGTTTTCTCTTTTTCTCGTGTAAAGAAAGTGTCAATGTATTAACTTTTTTTCCTCCGTTAAATTAAGAAGTTCTATTTTGATATTGTACTACAGACTAACTCAATGCAAATAACTTGTAATCTAATGAATTAGTATTAATTATATTGTGAAGGATACTACTGCCGAAATTATGCTTAGGAACTTGGCGGATACACTTAAACTGACGAACAGTCGATTCTCTCAGCACGGGATTTAGGGTAGCAGTCGTTAATTTTAAGGAATTGTTTTGTATCTCAAAATGTACTTTGACGGGTTAGATTTGGAACGTATAATGACCGGTCGAATGGTTTTTTTTTGAGTATTTCCCGGACGGAAAAAGAACTATGAAAATGTTTTACTACAATTTCAAAAGAAATTTTCAGGCGTTGTATATATTTCGTAGATTTTTATAAAAATAGTGGAAATTAGAATATCTGGATTAAACTGAGTAAAAAAATGTTAGTTGGATGAAAATATTTGATTTATACTGAATGGTTCAAGTAAAAGTGCGATAAGATCGAAAAATTAGTGAAAGAATGTTAATTGGCCAAAAAAAAATTGGTTTATACAGAGTGGCTCTGCTAAAAAGTCCAATAATATTGAAAGATTGTTTGTTTTTAGAGCTCGCGGTAGATTTTTAAAA
>CAJUYG010000335.1:108823-126577 GCA_910591675.1 Galerucella calmariensis
TTTTTTCATCTAGTGGTGTTAGAAATTTGTAGTATACAAAAGAATATTGTAAAATGTGTTTACAGGAAGTGAGTGATAACAAACGTAGACTCTTCTCATTTGGATTGGACTCACTGAAGTTTTAACTTATTTGGTGATAAATGTTGTTTTTTTTTTAAATATCGATATAAAATGGACTGACTTTTCGAGTTGTTTCACGGACGTGTAAAGATTTATAAAAATTTGAAGAAAAAAAATATATAAGACTTTCAGCTGTTTCTTCTTTACAAATTGCAAATTTACTCAATTAAAAATGCTAAATTATTTCTTTCCGCATATTTAAATCTTGAATAAAAGTAAATGGTTTAAATATGAACTTGTCGTTTTATTTTTAAATACCTTCTATAGCTTGGCAAGTTTATCCGAAGCTACGCGGCATCGGTAAGAGGGGAGGAAGCATGGCGCATATCTGTCATAAACGTTCGGTATCTATTTTACCAAGTAAAATTGAAAATACAAAGATCACTGACAATACCAACGCCACTGGATAAATCAATAGTCAATTGAAGAAATGAGAGGGAAGAACACACGCACGCGCTTGCCAATAAGAAGTCAGATTTCGATAAAAATCACCAATTATAATAATAATGATAATATACAGTGTGTCCCAAAAAGTTTTATACAAATGGAGAAAAAGTTTATCTTACATTTCACAAAAAAAAATATTCTTGATAAAAAGCTCTGCATGACTTGTAGATCCATAATCAAGTTCAAAATTTTTAAAACATTGGCTGGAATACAGGGAAAATCAATATTATGATTTGAAGTGATAGTAAAATACTGTAGTGGAGAGCAAAATATTCATTAAAATTGTTATTAAGTATCAAAAAATTATGCACACTTGTAGATTAGTGATTTTTCCAGATAAAAATTACAAGATTATTGTAATAAACACGTCAGCACTTGTTAGATTAATGCGCAGTACGAAACATCGTGAGATCCCGTTCATAATAAGCGCCTGATTTTGTTTTACTCATCCTTATTACGTTCTGGATAGAGTGCTTTGGAATATCTAATAACTGTCAACAAATGTCAAATGTTACATAAATGTGTGTTTGCAATATTTAGAAATTCCAGTAAAATTGGGAATTAAAGATAAAATTGAAATTGTTCTCCTTGTTGGAGAAAATTATAAAACATGTAGGAAAGAAGCAGAAGAAATTAATAATAATAGACACCCTAATAAAACAATACATTTCACAACTGTCAGATATGTAATAAATAAATTCAAGAGTTAATTTTTATCATAATTTTTTGCTAATTTCAACAATTTCAATGAACATTTTGCTCTCCACTACAGTTTGAACTTATTTTACTCTCACTCCAAATCATAATTTTGATTTTCCCTGTATTCCAGCCAATGTTTTAAAAATTTTGTACTTGATTGTGGATCTACAAGTCATGCAGAGCTTTTTATCAAGAATATTTTTTTTTGTGAAATATAAGATAAACTTTTTATCCATTTGTATAAAACTTTTTGGGACACACTGTATTTCGGAAAAGGCTAGCATTTACAAAAAAAAATTAAAATTGTTAACAGAGAATGAAATGACGTCACAACTTTAAATTTGCATGTAAATAATCATTAATGCAATACGGCTCAATGTCAACAAGAAGTTTTTTAATTTCCTTCTTAAATTTATTGCTGGATATTAAGGTTTTTATTCGTAAAGGTAATTTATTGTAAAATTTAATCGCCGTATATATTGGAGATTTTTCAGTAATGGTTAATCGGTGATGTGGATAAATAAAATTATTTCTCCTGGTGTTATAGCTGTGTGTCACAGCATGCCTCAAATATTTCTTTATTTTTAAAAAGGTACATTAAACATTCAAATATGTATAATCCATAAAATGTGAGAATTCCATTTGTTTTAAATATGGATCTAAAATTCATGCAATTTATTATACGAACTGCCCTTTTTTGTACTACAAATACTTTGTCCGAGTAGTTATAACTATCCCAGAAAATAATGCCGTATCTTAAAATGGATTCAAAATTGGCAAAATAAAGGGATCTTTATTTAAATATTTGGTAACAACCCGTAACCCATAAGTAATACTGCTCAGTTTCTTCGATGTCTCATCAATGTGCTGTGACCAATTTAAACGTTCATCAACAAATACCCCTAAGAATTTTGTATATTTCGATACCTTAAAATTTACTTTATCCTCCCATTCAACAACCTCAGGTCCATATTCTATTGGTATAGTGTTGAAGAGTATAACGTTGGTTTTTTGATTCATTTAAAATCAGTTTATTTTTTGTGAACCACTCCTTTGTCTTTTTAAATAAATTGTCAGTTTTTTATTATTTCTGGATGGATATGTTTCTCCTCCTACCAAAAGGTTAGTATCTTCAGCATATACTGTCATAAATCGATTATTATTAAAATTCATTTGACATAGTCATTTATGTAAATCACAAAGAGCAAAGGGCCAATAATGCTCCCTTGTGGTATTCCAATATGTGTGGTAATTCTGGATTTCGTAAAACGCTGCCAGAGCTTGAAGAATCCCATAACAAATTTGGAAAAGTGCTCATCTTTTAACATTCATATATTGGAAAAATAATGTTGATAGAAAAAATTCAAGGAAACAAGCACATTAAAGTATTAACGTTTAATCATAATGTTGATATTGTTAATAATAAAAAGTCCCTTTTCTAATTATTATCACTACATACTTAGCACTTTAGCTTTTTCATAGTTAAACGTGGCAATATCGAATGTTGTCGATTGCATTCCTTTCACAGCTTCAGATAAACTTGTCGAAGTATAAATGAAAACTTCAATAGATAACTGGAAATTTGACATTTCTCGTTCATTATACACCCGCATTTTGAATTTTTGTATCGAAAAGAGGAATCTTATTTGGTTTCTTTGGTTTTATAAAAAAATTTTTTAAGGGTCAAATAAGGAAAAATATTTTTAATGTCACAGAATCCTTGAAAAAAGTATACTACCACACCTATGGAATAGCAGCGACCAATTATTAATAGCGTTTTCCATTGGCATGCACTTAGTTGGCACCAAGTTCGAGCGTACTCTACACCAGTGTACCGATATTTTGCACTGAGTGCAGGGTCAATGGAACACAGAAAAGTTGTCAGTTGTCATTCGTCAAATCAAGTTGGTTGTTTTCTTAGACAAGTCCTAATCTAAGGTTGTTTTATAAAAAAATAAAAGAATGGTTGAAGTTTATGGGAAACGATCAATAATTTTATCTCAATTTGAAGGGGAAAGATCCATAATTATTTTCCAGGTAGGGGAAAAATTTCCCTGACGTTTTTGGTTATTTCTGTTGAAAATGATGTTTTTCCTGACTTTTCCCTGACCATCTTTAAATTCCCTGACTTTTCCAGGTTCTCCAGGTCGCTATGAACCCTGTACATTGCATTAGTATTTTGCGTCTGAAAAACAGCTGTTTTTTCAATTTTTTTTTTACTTATTCATCCGCTGTGGCTGCAGGGATGGGAATTTTTACATTTTGAACCACGGAATTTTATAGCAAATTTCACGCTTCATAACTTTGTTCCTATAAATATGCACGATAAACTTAATACTTTTCGAGTAAAATTCGAAAACATGTCGAAAAACAGGCCCATTCTTGGCTGTTTTGTATATAAACTGTTATTGTGCAATTAGCACAGCCTAAAAACCGGTGGAGGCAACGGATTATCATTAACCATGATATCTTTCAAGGGATTCCATCAAAAATCTCGCCAACTGCTCTTACATCCACCTTTAATGCTAACCCAACTGGACTAATAAGGTGTAAGGCAAGATCTACCGACCTCTAAATATTTTAAATTTATTGCCTGAAAATTTAACTTCATTCAAAACTCTCTAGTTTCCAGAAATAACATTTCAGACACATTGAAAACATTTTTTTGTTTAAACTCAGTATTTTTATTAAAAACTTACAAATAAATACAAATTTATGGTTTCCATAACCTAACCAAACCGTCTTCACTATAAGAACACAACAAATTTTGATGTGGATGATGTGATATACCGATAACATCCTTTTCGTGAATCTACAATAAAAACAGGATAATATTTTAATGTTGAATTAAGTAAGTTTACTTACGTTAAGAGTCCTTTCAAGTTTTCCAGAGTTCGTTGAAAAGCAATACAACACCATATCTTCTCCTATACAATAAATCCAATCACCTCTAGGAGATACTGTCGAACACACAAAGTCACCACCTTCACGCTTACCACTAGCAAATGACCTTACGATCTAAAAAAAACAATAATTAGAAGTTTAGTGATTAAAAAAATACATTTCTCACTTGTCCTTGTAAATTTATTAACACTACTGTGTTCGTTCTGTTACACACTACGAAATGTTCAGGATTTTTAGCGAAATTGTGAATATTATTAACAGCTGTATCGTTTGCTCCAAGGGATTTGAAAGTATTTATGCACTCAGTCGTTTTTATACTCCAAACTTTAACTGTTCCATCAGACGAAGCACTACAAATACACAAAGGATTTCAAGAAATACTTTTTTATATATATTCGTAATAACTACCTTAATATATTATGTCCATCTTGTGTAAATATAACTTCGTTAACAAAAGAAGTATGTCCTCGAAATTCCTTAAGAGTTTTTCCTGATTTTAGTCCGTGTATCCTGAGGGTGTGATCAAACGAAGCACTCAAAACCTGACTGTTGTCTCTTGAAAACTGAAGACACGTTATACCTTTGGCATGTGCTTTTTCAATTTTTCTCAAACACTGTCCAGAACTTATCCTCCAAACTTTCACCCTACCAGTTTGAGATCCTGTTACCAACATTTCACTGTCTCTAGAAAAGGCCATGCAAAGTACTGCATGTTCCATCATCATGAAATTATCTTGAGCTTGGTATTTTAAATCTTTTCTTATTTTTCCTGTGGTAAAGTTCCAAACTTCAATAATTCCATCCACACTACCCGTTATGAGGTACTGTCCATCAGGAGAAAATCTAGCACATTCTACATGAGATTTTTGTCCAAATTTAATTTGTTTTGCCATTTGTGTGGGGAAAGTTTCATCTTCTTGTTCTCTAACTGCTGCTTTGCCTCTAAACAAATCAATAGTGGTTCCAGGAGGCAGTAAACCTTGGTGTTGTTGCCATTTTAAAGCTTGTCCAAGTAGAGCTAGTAAACGGGAAGATGGTACAACAGATACTTCACCAGATAAAGCATGGGCTATTGCAGCTCTTCTTTTTTCTTTACTACTTCCATCTGGATATGCTTCTCTTGGATCAAAATATGATCTGGCCAATAAGTTTTCTAAAAACAAATAAAATGTATTAGGTACAATATAAAAAAGAAATTTTCACAAACCTAAATGAATGTATCTTTCTGGTTCATTTTGTTTCAACATAATCATTGGATCTGTTTGTCTAAGTAAAGATCGTGCAGCTCCTAATTCTCGAAGTTCTATTAATTCCAATACAATTTGTTCATATAAATCAATAAGTTTCTTATCAGGTAACTTCAGTGATTGTATAGCTTTGAGAACTGTGTCCCAATGTCCATTATTTATATCAGCACAAAATCCATCTACACTATCTACTGTATTAAGAGTAACTCCTGTTTCTTCCTAAAAATGAGTTTTGTATAAAATATTGTTCAACATATTTTGGCAGGTACTCACTTGTAACGTATGTAGAGTTCTAAATAAATTAGATTCCTTCAAATACTGTTGAATAAGACGAATTACACTAAAAAGGTTCACAGGTTAAAATTGTTATTTTCATATCTTTTAGTCAGATTGCTACTTACTCAGCCGATTCTATTTCAATAGACATTTTAATATGGGAACTTGCAAACCCAGTCTTGAGAAATTATATTGTGGAAACACTATTTATTCTTAATTTAAACCACAACACAAGAGCACAACAAATGTGAATAGGGTGATTTATTTTCAATTAGGCTTAGGCAATTTCGATTTTCGATCAAAGGCTATGGTTTCGATTGCGTATGAACATAGCTGCCAATTGCCAACGTATATGATTAAAATTACCGTTCGCCAAAATTTGACTGAAATTACTGGTTTGACAGACAGACTGACAGATAGCTTTTTTTGTAAATAAACAAGAATAAAACAATTCATAATAATAAAGAAATATAGACAAAATCATGTCTCAAATCAGCACAAAAGAAAAGCTTCTATATATAATAGATGATATGGAGCTCATAGCAAAGTGAGTACATCTTATACATGAACTAAACCCTAAAATGTCTCATCTCATTGACCTTTTCTAGAGAAATAATAGAAAATTCAATTGCTCCAAAAAGTTCTAAGTTATCTGGTCCTGAATATGCCCAACTTACCGATCTCCTTGTTGCAAAAGATAATGAATTGAAGAAAACGTTACAATTAGCTTCAGAACAGGCACAAATCAATAAAAAATTGGACACATTAAAAGCAGAAGTAGAACGCCAAGATCAAGACATTAACCACCTCCAGAAGCAGTTAAAAGAAGCTGAGCAAATTTTATCTACAGCTATATACCAAGCAAATCAAAAGTTACAATCTATAGCTAGAGCAAACAAAAGACCAGTATCTTCCGAAGAGTTGATCAAATTTGCACACAGAATAAGTGCATCTAATGCAATTTGTGCTCCTCTTACATGGCAACAAGGAGATCCACGAAGACCTTATCCTACAGATATTGAAATGAGGTTAGGTTTGTTAGGTAGAATTGGGGATCCTATGAATGGACATATGTTAGCACAGCAAAATAATATGTCAGACTTGCATAGACCAGGACATCCGGGAGGTAATTTTTTTAAATATTTCAAATATAACTGTTTAAATTTAAAATTTTTAGAAATTCCTGCAACACAACAAAATCAATTCGCTTGGCACCCAACTGGTGAGATGCATATAAGTGTAGGGCAAGGGACTGTTCCAATGGATACAAGAAATCATAAACAGGAGAATGAAGATGTTGAGGTCATGTCAACTGATTCTAGCAGTAGTTCTTCCAGTGATTCTCAATAGCTGCTTATGTTGTTGTGATATTAATAATATTGAGTTATAATTTATGTTTTAAGTGATAATTATTTTGTATTTATCCATGAACATTGAGGTTTAATAAATGTTCTGTATTAGACTTTCTGTTTTTCATTTATCATGGAAAAGTTAGTAACTTATGTCATTACTTTGTAATGTCTGAATGCATATCCACTTTAATACGAATTTGATTATATTAGATTTCCCTTGGATTTGAGATCAAATTAAACATATCTGATGTTTCTTCTTACAAAGTTTTGTGTTGTGAGCTTACTAAAATAGTTTTAATACTCAAACATTCATAGCTGTCAGAGTTTACCACACATTCTTAAATAGTGTATAGTATATTATTAGAATGATTTGGAAATTGTATCATCTGTGTAGACGTAAGTATCGGTTTTGAGTAGATATGAATGAAAACATAATTTTTAATATAATTTCAACAAAATAAACCTTAAAAGGGACCCGCTCAAGTGAGAACCCTGGGGACTATGTAACTTTGTTGTTAATTCCTCAGTATTCAGAATGTGATGGGTTGTTCTTCTATAATTAAAAGAAGATTGTAAATAATAAAATAATATTTACAATTTGTTGGGTTTTCCTTTTGAGTAATTTGTTTATTTAAACAACCTGCAGAAATGTTTAATATATTTTAGCACAACCTTGTCAAGTTTTTTGTTCATTCATATTATTTTGTCTATTTTGTTGTTATTTTTAACGTACAAACATTATAAATTCAACGATGATATTTTGTTTTTATTTTATTACAAGCTACATACAATAATAGTACAATTATATTAATATTTATTATAATCTAAATCCAAAGCAAATATAATTCTCAAGTATATATAGTTTGGATTTAAGTAATAAACACTTTTAAATTTAACTCGTGTATGAAAAGTGTATTTAGACAATGGCATAATTTTTATATGTACAGATATTGAAGCCACGCGTGAAGCTGCTGATTTTTCTTTTCGTTATAACAAAGAATACATATACAACAAGAAGTGAAGCCCGGCCAAAAATTCTTTGATGGTGGAGGGACAAAAATAGATAATCTGCTTGAATTAACTCTGGCATACACTGAGAATCATAATAAATGCTTACAGCTTTACTCAAATAACACTGAGAAAAAGTATTTTAACATAAAGTTGTGTTTTATCAAATAAGAAAAGAAGATGTGTGTCTGTCTGTAGGGGCGGCCTCAAATTGGACGCTAACTACCTGTAGCCCAGAAGAGACACCCTTAAATTGGACGCTGCCGGAAGGATTATGTCCTTTAAGGATTAAGCTTATATTTGATCTACCGGGTTTGGGCCTGGGTTTTCTTGTTTTTTTTTTGTTTTCTATTTCTTATTTTCTGATATTTTTATACATAGTTACACTTTGATTAACCGGGTTTGGGCCTGGATTTTCTTGTTTTTTTTAGTTTTCTATTTCTTATTTTCTGATATTTTTATACATAGTTACACTTTGATCTGTGTCAGTAGTACGTGTAATTTTGGGTCAACAACAAAATAATGCAGGTAGAAGGATTAGTAGAGGTACCTAGCGTCGAATTTAAGGGTCTACAAGCAGGTACATAAAGTGAGAAAAAGATTAAGTGAAATTTTAGCATCGAATTTATGCACGCCCGTCTGTAGACCGATTAGGTTGACATTTCGTATCCATATGCGACCCAAATACGAACGTTTACCGTAAAAAAATAAATTTTCGATGGGGAGTGTTTTTTGGGGGGGTTTAATTGGAAGAGCAGAAATAAAGTTTTTCAAACTAGGTATATCTTGTGACATATCAAATGAACCGGCTTTTAGCGAGGGTTTCGAATATATATTTTTTATAATTTTAAAATGCAGAGTTTTAGAGTTATTAAGGGAAAAAGGAATTAATAACTATACTTAGATCCAATCGATGTATGCAAAAGTTTATTTAAAGGAACGACGCATATAAAATGTGAAAAACAGTTTATCAAAACCGCAAATAAACAATATAATATGCGGTATATCTTTTATACCAGAAGCAATTCCGCTTAAACGGTTAATTATTCAAATGTTCGGATTTTCTTCAGGTTTTTCCCTGGTCCATTATACAAAATTGCGTTAGATTTTTTTCCGTTATACTCTATTAACATATTTTATTTCTAAATTTAAATAAAATGGTCATCGGTTAAGGTTTTTTTTATTAAGCCGGATTGAATCATTTAAACATTCATCATAACAATTAGAATATTTATATTTATAAGTATCTTATATGAAATTTTATCGGGCATGCTTAATTATATTTTTCTGTAAATTGTAGTAGTTCCTGAGATACAGCGCGTTACCTCTCTTAATCAGATACCCTGCACATTGGAAAGGTTTTGTTTTTGAAGTTCTGCCGCTCAAAATGGTGAAAGATTTCTGTCAATAAAATAAAATAGATTTTTGTTAATAGATCAATTACTTTTCTACATAATGACTTGAAAATTGGGTATGAACTAGTTTTTGTAAGGGTAAACAAGAATGTGTGAGAGGATTTTAGTTAACTCGTAGATGTCGCCACATGCGCCATATGAATTAGATGAAATCAGCTACAAATTTTTTATCGCTCATTATTTTACAACTTACTTATTTAATTTGGAGAGCCCCATCATTTCTGTAGAAAAAAGCTATACTTCTTTTATCTTAAAAATATTAACGATTTTCGAAATATTTGAATTTTACTAATTCACTACACTACATTTCTCGGTGGTCGCCGTATCATTAAACAATTAAGACACAAGCATGCCATGGAATGTTGACAGTGACAGTAACAACGTGTGTAGTAAAGCTTTGACGTTTAATGAAGAGCTTAAAACATTTTATTGTTAGGTAAACTGATTCATTCTTGTCCTAAGAAAAATAAAAATGCAGAGACATAATCACTTTTCAAACGAAGAAATGAGAGACATATGCGTTTACGCACAAGAACGTTTTTCTGGGCAAGCAGCATCCAGAAAATATCGTGAAATGTACCCTTACAGAAGGCAGCCAAACCGGAAGATATTTCAAAATATTTATAATCGATTGGGTGCAACAGGTTCATTTCGTCCAAAATATCATACAGGGCGTCCTAAAATCATCACTCCGCAGCAAGAAGATGACATTTTGGTAAGAATTGCGCAAAATTCTGAAATAAGCACTAGTCGATTGTCTACAGCTATTGGAATAAGCCAACCGTCCGTGATTAGAATTTTGCACAAGGAAAATTTAAATCCCTATCATTTTACACCTTTGCAAAGTTCAATTTTGTCAGTGGCTAAAAGGAAAATTGAATAATAATCCAACATTCCTAAATAACATTCTTTTCACGGATGAAGCAACCTTTACCAGACGCGAAGTTTTTAATTGGCGAAATAGTCATGCCTGGGAAACCGAAAACCCTCGTTTAAAAAAAGATAGACATTTCCAGCACGAGTTTTAAATAAATGTGTGGTGCGGTGTAATAGGCAATACATTACTGAGCCCAGTTGAATTACCTCCTAATTTAAATGGAGAGTCATATTTGAATTTTTTAAATAATGACTTAGTCGACCTCTTGGGAGATCTTCCATTACAACTAAGAAGAAATATGTGGTTCATGCAAGACGGTGCTCCTCCACATTTTTCACTTGCTGTGCGCGAACATCTGAATGAAACATTCCCTCACCGTTGGATTGGACGTGTTAGTGAATTTCAGTGACCACCTCGCAGTCCCGAGTTTAATCCACTTGATTTTCATGTGTGGGGTTACATGAAATCAATGGTCTATGCTGAACCTATAAATACACGAGACGAGTTAAGGAATAGAATTCAAGATGCAGCCAATTCAATACGAAATAATCCTGCTACATTTTTAAAGTCAGACAATCCTTAATCAAACGGTTAAATGCGTGTATAAATGCTGGTGGTGGCCATGTTGAAAACCTTTTGCATTTGCATTAAGCTTAAATTTAATTTAACTTCGCACAACTTTAACAAGTAGGTTTTGATAAGAGTTGTAAGTTGTCCTAGTTCAAGTCTGTTCTAATGCTGTCTTCGTTTTATTAACTGGCGTACAATAAATGTGTTTTATTACGTAATTTTTGTATGGTTTCATTTTAATATTATTACCAATTATCAATTACATTTAGGTGAATGTCAACATTCCATGGCATGCTTGTGTCTTAACAGATTAATGCTACGTCGACCACCGTGAAATGTAGTGTAGTGAATTAGTAAATTCAAATATCTCGAAAATCGTTAATATTTTGAAGATCAAAGAAGTATAGCTTATTTCTACAGAAATGATGGGGCTATCCAAATTAAATAAGTAAGTTGTAAAATGAGCGATAAAAAATTTGTAGCTGATTTCATCTAATTCATATGGCGCATGTGGCGACATCTACGAGTTAACTCAAATCCTCTCACACATTCTTGATTACCCTCACAAAAACTAGTTCATACCCAATTTTCAAGTCATTATGTAGTAAAGTAGCTGATCTATTAACAAAAATCTATTTTATTTTTTTCGCTTTAACATCCTGTACCTCAGTAAGGAGCAGATTAAGACCCGTTATTGTTAATGAAAATATCATTATTTTGGCCTTGTGAACGTAAATTTACAATTTGGCCCATTACTTATGAATCACCCTGTAGGTATAGTAGTTTACCTAACTAGGGAGAGTGATACTTTTTCGCACGCTATTGCAGGCCAGCAATCGCGTGCGGAAAAGTAACTTTACGCACGTGTTAGGTACACTATTTTTTCTACTAGCATGCGGAAAGAAACTCAAAAGTTAACATAAAGAAACATTTCTTATTAAATACATATCAACAAATTGATTTTTATTATTTGACATTTATTTGAAGAGGCTTATACCAGGGCCATTAAAAAAAGTGCGGAAAAGTGCACTCTTTTGAACGCTAGTAGAAAAAACTTTTTTCGGTATTGTTTATGATTATTGAAATAATTGCGAAAAACATGAATTCCGCACAGTTTTTCTGCGATTTTCACATTTCTCTTGGGACCTATCTATTTAGTAATAAAATCATTTAAATGTTTGCGAAATAATAAAAACATATCTGATAATTTTTACAATTGTTTCGTACCAAAAACAATTATTATCTTTTATATTTTATAAAACCACTAAGTTTATGGCATTTTAATTAAAACTGAAACGTATATTTATATTTATTATCAACTCAGTTATTTTTGCTTTTGCTTTGCATAGGTAAAGAATAATATAAAAAGCGCGAAATTGACAAGAGATAATATAATTTATTTTAAATTACAGTACCCTGTATTCTAGACCGTGATATGTGTGGGCTACTGACTTTTTTCCCACTACACTGTAAACTGTAACCACCTCCAAAACAATTAAACTTATTTAATATTAAACCTCAGATATCTTAGTCATTATAATTTTACAATTATAATAAAACCGCAAAAATTTCAAATAAAATGCGTGATACTAGAATAAAATTTTGTCCAGTTTCCGTTGTTTTCGGAATTATTGCGGATCTTCCTTGCGTACATTTAACTTGCGTTATTTGTTCTGGTAAATCCGGATTATCACTTTTTCCATATTACTTAGATTATCCCCACTTTTATATTCGTTTATTGTATGCTATATTTGATGGGATTTCTTTACAAATTCTAATCTTCTAATGTTTGCCGATCAAGTTCAAAAGTGCTAGTGCCATTGTTTTTGCGAGGATTTTATTTTGTTCGTGAACATTTTCTCAAATAAAAGGTGAGTTATTGAATTACAATTTAATTTTTTCAATATCGAGTTTTTTTTTTGTAATACCTATTATACAAAATAGCTATTTGTATTACTAGGGAGGAAAGTGCCACTTTCCCTCCCGCAGGATGTACTCCCATGTGATACATATGATTTTTCCTCCTACCCATATTTTTTGGAAAATTTATTTACGACACAAATGGGTAACGAATATAATTAAGAACACAAGAATTATTTATTAAACAAATTTATCAATATATGTTATACAATTAAGTACATAGTATTGTTTAACTATATTTTAGAATTATTTATGTTAATATTGAATGTGCAGTTTTGAGCGGCACTTATATGAACACCATTGGAAGAAGATAGGGTTTGAACAGGAGGAAATTTGTATTGAAGAGCTACGTTGAAGTAACATTATTGTTTGATTTTTACCAAAAAACCGGATATACAGGATGTTCTAGAAATTATGGAAACAATATGAATATAATGAATTCACAAGTTTCATCGTTTACATCTTACTTGAAATGAGGGGGAGGAAAAGTATGAGTTTCCTCCCTGATTTGAGATGCCCCTTAATCTGACGCTCTCGAGTATTTCAGACCATCGATTTTTTTTACTAATCTGATCGTCTATCCTAGGCGCGCGTCACTACATATAGAACTGATACTTTCCAAAGTTGGTCTATTAGGTCTAAGGTATCTGTCATATTTTCAACTACCACGCTCGAGTATTCCCGAAAAATCCCCTATTCACCTCCATAACTATAGCGAAAAAACTGCAAATCAATCAAGAAAAAAACAAGGCTTTTATCGCTACAATAAAAAGAACAGAGAGCTAAATTTGGAAATAATGGTGGCCGGTAAATATCACTAGAATTAATAAGAAATAACTAGTATTGGAAAATGTAGTAGGGTCGAAGGATGAGTAGGGATGAATAATGAAGTTCCAAAAGGTTGAAAGGATGAAATTTTACGGTCATTGACAGAATAATAGAAAAAGACCTGAAGGATGTATTCAATTTTCACAAGTTCATAGGAATTTTACGAAAAATGTGGATAATCCTAATGTTATTATAATAATACCTATTTTCATTTTATCGATTGGTATCTCAGAGAAAATACATAATTTATGAGCGATCGATTAAATCTGATTTATGAGCCGGTTATATATTATTTAATATTGAGTAATAGACGTCGTAAAAGTAAGTGAAATCAAGGAAATGAGATGTTCTTTTGAGATGCACCCATTTTATTATACAGGGTGTTTTCAAATGACACAACGTTTGCATGTAGATACCTCTCGTGAAATTGGACAAAATGATACAAGGATTAAGGGGTCCAGCACATTTACTTTTCGAAATACAGGGTGTTAAAGTTTTACAAAATTAAATGTTTTAATTCGATAACTTTGAAATGGATGAATAAATTGATTTGACATTTGGCAGGTTGTTTTTAAATGTAAAAGCGCATATTTTGATGAAGAAATATTTATCAATTTTTGATCCAGTGGTGTAGATTTAGGAGAATTAGTTACCTTTCTCCTCCCATTTCTACGCCACTGACATTTGAAGCAATTTTTATTCAATTTTGTATTCCTCAATGGTTTTCACGTGAAAAACGAATAACCTTTACATATCAAAAACTTTGTAGTTTTCAAGATATTTAATTTCGTGAAATCTGCAAGATCACTTCAATAATTGATTAAAAAAAAAACTATTTCTTGTATTCTTTTCAATAACCACAAGTATTTATGGTTGGAATATGTAACAGGAACTAATTTATGGAACAGCAATGCATATAAAACATTTCGAAAAGATTGTTGAAAATATTTGTCCAAACTTGTGATTTTATTAAAAAAAAATAGATAATACAAGAAACATTTTTTTTATTAATTATTAAAAAGCGATCTTGCAGACTTCATGAAATCATTAAATATCTTGAGAACTACAAATTTTTTGATATGTTAGGGTTATTCGTTTTTCACGTGAAAACCATTAATATACAAAATTGAATAAAAATTGCTTTAAAAGTCAGTGGCGTAAAAAATGGGATGGGAAAGGTCAGATATTCTTCCAAATGTGCACCACTGGATTAACAATTGAAAAATATTTTTCCATCAAAATATGCCCTTTTAGATTTAAAAACAATCTGCCAAATGTCAAATCAATTTATTCATCCATTTTAAAGTTATCGAATTGGAACATTCAATTTTTCATAACTTTAACACCTTGTATTTCGAAAAGTAAAAGTGCTGGACTCCTTAATCTCTATATCATTTTGTCCAATTTTACGAGAGGAATCTACATGCAAACGTTGTAAGTGTCATTTGAAAATACCCTGTATATAGTTTATTTTTTATTTAAAGATTTATGATGTTTGAAGATTTCTTCTGTATAAGAAGGAAGAAAGTATGTGAAATTTAAGATTTAGGTACATTACAGTGAAATCAAGTTATAAGTTATAGTAAAAATTTATGCAAAATATTCGAAATATTTCTATAATTTCTTCAAATTTTTGGAAGATTTTGATGTTTTTTAGTAATAATATAGTTAATAATAAACATATATTTTTTATATTTTTCCAAAATTCCATTTTTTGACATTAATCTAATAATTTTTTTTAATTTTTCATATTATTCCCATAAATATCTTGTGTATTTTCTAAATTTTTCCATAATTTTTGAGAAATTTGCTAATTTTTTGTGAGTTTTAAGATTATGAGAAATATTTGAAAATTTTGGTAGTTTTTGCAAATTTTAAATTACAACAATCAGTCTCTACCTAACACAAATCAACAATCCTATATTTTCTATTTAAATAAATCGGCCATTTTTTGACAGTTTTTAATTAATCTGATAATTTTTCATAATTTTTCATATTATTCCCATAAATATTTTGTGTATTTTCTGAAATTTCCCATAATTTTTGAGAAACCTGCTAATTTTTTTTCGATATTTTTGTGAATTTTAATTATTATTTTTAGTTATTTTGCAAGTTTTTAGTAATAATGTAGTTATTAATTTACATAGATTTTAATAAATATCTTGTGTATTTTCTAAATTTTTCCATAATTTTTGAGAAATTTGCTATTGTTTTTCGATATTTTTTGTGAATTTTAAGATTACGAGATATATTTGAAAATTTTTGGTAGCTTTTGCAAATTTTAAATTACAAAAATCAGTCTACCCAACAAAAATCAACAATCAGATATTTTCTCTTTAAATATAACTGCCATTTTTTGACAGTTTTTAATTAATCTGAAAATTTTTTATAATTTTTTTTCATACTATTTCCATAAAATGAATATCTTGTGTATTTTCTAAATTTTTTCATAATTTTTGAGAAACCTGCAAATTTTTTTTGATATTTTTGTGAATTTTAAGATTACGAGAAATATTTGAGCATTTTTGGTAGTTTCTGCAAATTTTAAATTACAAAAATCAGTTTCTAACACAAATCAAAAATCAACATTTTCTCTTTTAATATTTTTGTGAATTTTAATAATTATTTTTAGTTATTTTTCAAATTTTTAGTAATAATGTTAATAATTTACATTGATTTTTGATATTTTACAAAAATACCATTTTTTGACATTAATCTAATAATTTTATATAATTTTTCATATTATTCCCATAAATATCTTGTGTATTTTCTGAATTTTTCCATAATTTTTGAAAAACCTGCTCATTTTTTTCGTTTTTTTTGTAAATTTCAAGATTATGAGAAATTTGAAAATTTTTGTTAGTTTCTGCAAATTTTAAATTACAAAAATCAGTCTCTACCTAACACAAATCAACAATAGGATATTTTCACTTTAAATAAATCTCTTTCGTTAAAACATCCTTAATAAATCTATGAAGAACCTTGAAGATGTACGTCCAATGGAATTTGCCATATTTACAAACCATTTATCATTATATTCTCTTTTTCCAAATTACTCTTTTTTGGTAACTTAATTTGATTGAATTTAAAATAAACACACTCTCACTGACATCGAGAATAAGGTCAGGTTTTGTAACTGTAATGTCCATGAAAAAATAAACATATTATTATCTACATAAATAATAATAATTTCTTTAATATACGTTTAGATTTACGTGACGATATTCCGAACAGTTTTAGAATATAAAATTAAATTTTATATTAAAAATTCACCAACGTAACTTAAAAGTTTAGTAAATAATTTTTCCACCTTTCAAAACAACGTAAGTTAAAAGAATTCGAGGTCTACCATGTCGTAGAAGACTTTAAAACGGCTTCAAAGGTTGAGGTTGGAAAATATTTCGGCTATAAATGTTTGTTTATAGCAAAAATTCGGAATTTATAACATAAATTATGTTTTTGAAGAACCGTTTCTTGAAATTTTGTCTTGTTGACCCTGAATATTCTTGCAAAACAATAAATTTTTGAATACGAAATGATATAAGTCAAGAAAAAAAAAAAGAAAGTGGTTGAATATTAATTTGATGTAATTTATTATATTTGTTATTATAAACAACCGTTCGGGTTGTAAATAAAAATTAATAGCTCAATAAAAAGTTTTGTAAAAATGAATGTGAAGTGTTTTTAATATACAGTGTGTGGTAAAACTAGTAGGAAATAAATCTTAGTGTACAACAATCTCATAAATGAAGTTACAAGTCCGGAAGAAAATACGGTTTGTGTATATTTCCGCTGTCGCAATTAGGAAGGGGAAGGGTGAATGTAAAGATTATATTTCCTTCCCCTTTTTCAAAAGTTTGATAGTTTTTGATAATATTTTATAATTACTGCCATTATTTGAAACATTCAGATGAGTTTTTGTTAAATTTTGTTTATTTTTGGAAATTTTGAATAGTGTATCATATTTTCTCAAAATTCTTGGTAGTTTTTGCTGAGTTTGAAGCGTTTTCAATAATTTTTGAATATTTTTAATAATTTTGTGTAAATTTTCATTCCTTTTTTGATAATTTTGAATATTGTTTTATATTTTT
>CAJUYG010000335.1:126587-142607 GCA_910591675.1 Galerucella calmariensis
TGTTTTATATTTTCTGGCAATTATTGGAAGTATTTGCTAAGTTTGAAGCGTTTCTAATAATTTTTGAATATTTTTATCAATTTTTTTTAAATTTCCATAACTGATATTCCAGTAATTTTAAACGACTTTAAAGAAACACAATAATTGTTTCTATAAATCAATCAACACGTTCCGGAATTCTGCAACAGAATAAAAATATTCAATTGCATTTTTTCTTGACGTACTTTACATACTTAATGGAAACAATCTCTTTTGTATGACCCATCTCAAGTGACCTTGTTTCCTATATATATATATATAAAAAAAATATCCTGAAGTATAAAGATAATATGAATAGACTAATTATCAATTACTATGTATAAAAGTGACAATGAAAATTTATTGTTATTAGCAAATTACAGTTTCATACGAGGTACAATCAGATTTTATTTTTTTTAATTTTTGAGAAGTTGGGTGCAAAAAATTATCACTTAGAAATGTACAGGGGCAAAATTATATTCAAGCCCACGTAATATATTCAATATATAGACTAAGTAGAGAGGAAATCATTAAAAAAAACAACCTCCTCACTTCTTAGAAATCAGACAACCTGGAACATGCCAAAATAACGGAATTGAGCAACAAGAAGGAATGGGATCCAAATACCATTACCAGACTTGGAAAGAATACCATTCAATGGTACACAGACGGCTCAAAGGCAATGGAAGGAACTGGGATAGGAGTGTTCGGGCCAGGAACCAAACATTTTGAAAGCTTGGGAAAAACCCCAAGTATCTTTCAAGCGGAAATCCACGCCATAAGAAAGTGTGCCCAGTTCAAAAATGATAAAGGATACAGAAGACAAAGAAGATAGTCAAGCAGCCATTGAAGCACTGAGCTCTTGTGTAATCAGTTCCAGAATGGTGTGGATTCCTAGACAAACTCAATGAACTAGGCGAGAACAATATAGTACTATGGATTCCAGGACACACTGGAATAGAAGGAAATGAAATAGCAGATGAACTAGCAAAGAGGGGGACTGAAATACCTTTCTGAGGGGTTTGAACCCTTTTGCGGAATCAGCCCCAATGTAATATTGGAAGAAATAGGTAAAGCTGAGAAAAAGAGAAGATCTGACCATTGGAAAGATCTAGTAGGGCTTATACAATCAAAGATTGTTCTGGGTGACCACAACCTGTTGAGATCAAATGAATGCATAAGTCAAAGTAAAACTGCGCTAAGAGTTTTAACAGGGATTCTAACGGGACATTGTCGCTTGAATGGGAACCTGAAAAAGCTCAAAGTAGTGGAGGAAGAAGAATGCAGATTTTGTGGCATGGAAGAAGAAACCTCCATCCACATACTTTCCAGCTGCACAGCACTTCAGAGTCCTAGAGCACAGCACCTGTCTTAGGCCTCAGTGAATGTCACCCCAAAATACATATATACATACATACAATATATTCAATCAAATATATAGGGTGATTCATTTATGAGTGTGATTATTTTACTCAGAAAACATTTCTTCAAGATGATTAGAAATATTTAACGTAAAAACAGTGAATCTCAAAAAAACCATATATTATTTTGAGTTTCTAAATCTTCATATTTAAGCATCAGGATTTTTCTTTATGATGATTATATGTGCGAAGGTAAACATTTCATTCACTATAATGAGATAAAGTATTTGATTTACTTTATTTCTTATAACGATGATATCATTGTACAATAAAAAAAAGCCCGGAGATATAATATACCCCGAATAATTCCGTAATAATCTATTATATTTAATAAGAATTTTTTTATAGAACTATCAATTATTAACTGATCATTTTGAATCAATTAATTTAGCATCACTTGAAACAAAAAACAATCAAATTATCATATTGTTGGATGAATAAAATGTTTCTATTAATTTATTTAGTTTTTGACGTAGTTTATGTAACATTAAGAATCATATCCGCATAGAATCTACAGATCGCGAAAAGACTATTTGAGCCATACGATTTACACAAGTACCGGGTGGTCCAATAAGCCGATCTCTCGGCTATATACCAGAAACTATTCATGTTATAACTTTAGAAAAAAAAATTCCTTAGGAAAAGTGGACAAGAGAAATTGCTGGAAATTACTTTCAAGTTTCTAGGTTAACCGCTAGGTGGTGTAATCTGTGAAGAAAAATTTAAAAACCAGTTTTTTGTGAAATATGCCCAATTATACCCAGTGTTAAATAAGTAAACTAAAAAAAGGCCTAAATTTCGCACAAATTTGTCCAATTACTTTTTATTCTATTTTTCCAAATAAATGGTGGGGGAAAGTGGGAAAGTGTTTTTTTCCCACTTTCCCCCCCCCCATTTATTTGGAAAATTGAATAAAAAGTGCTTGAACAAATTTGTGCGAAATTTAGGCCTGTTAAGTTTACTTATTCAACACTGGGTATAATTGGGCATATTTCACTAAAAACTGAAGGTATGTTGCAGATATTTGCTCCACAATCTACAATTATCAAAAAATTCAAACTCCTGCGGCGCCCCAAGGTACTCAGCGCTCATGCAACACTATTCCTGCCAACTGTCATTTATGAATACGCTACTGTCAAATTTTTGATTGTCTATTTTGTGTATTGACGGTGCGGGATATTTAGTAATCACCTCGTAGTTTAAAATTACGTAATAGAACAAAAATGATTTACTTTTATCAATATAAATGACTTGCTAGTATATCAATCTTCTTTTTTTTTCGAGAAGGCGTGATGAATTGTTTTTGGTGTTGTTTTGTTGCAAATCGAAGCGGATATATGCGATTGAATTATTACGAATATAATAAACAAAGACAGGATGTAGAAATAGTTTAAAAGGAATTGTATTTTGTTTTTTAAATAAATATCTCAGACAATGTTTTCCTTCTCTTATATTTTACAATATTTTGTTCTGATGTAAGAAGGCATAATTTGTTTATCCAGAAAGTAACCTGATTTACACAAATAAATATGTATTAACCAAACTTTTATCTCCTTTGACAAAATTTTCGCTGAAATGTTTTAATCTATAGGTACCTACATAGTCAAGGTTAAAATTTAAATTTTAACATATTCGGTGTCCAATTAAGAGTTATCCATTAATATTTTAAAACTAATTATTATGTAAACAGAATAGTAAAATGGAGTTGGAAAATTGTCTAATTTTTAACCAAGCTTTAAGAATGATTATTTGCTTACAGAATACAGTTTTTGAATTGAAACGTGTGTTTTAAAATTGAAAAAAAATGGGATAAATTCTCTAAAATTTAAGATGTTATACTGGGAGATTTAAAGATAAGTATGAAAAATTATATAGAGCTCATAATATAATACCCTTCTTAGTATGCGTCACAGATTGTTAATATCCTTCTAACACATTACATCGCTCAAAATAGGATGTAAGTATTTTGGGGTGACATTCAATGAGACCTAAAAGATCAATTGTCCCCTTTTACTTCTACTTAGTTTCTGAGGAGAATCTCAGAAACTAGTACTTCCTTTAGTCCTATTTCCCGGAGGAATTTTAGGATGTCTACAGGCTTCAACCTAGGAAAATTTTCCTCTTCTATCCAGTAATCTTCCAGGTGCTGTGCTCTAAGATTCTGAAGTGCTGTGCAGTTGGAAAGTATGTGGATGGAGGTTCCTTCTTCCATGCCACAAAATCTGCATTCTTCTTCCTCCACCATTTTGAACTTTTTCAGGTGCCCATTCAGGCGACAATGTCCCGTTAGGATCCCTGTTAAAACTCTTGGTACAGTTTTACTTTGACTTATGCATTTATTTGATCTCAACAGGTTGTAGTCGCCCAGAAGAGTCTTTGATTGTATAAGCCCTACTAGATCTTCTCTTTTTCTCGGCTTTACCTATTTCTTCCAATATTACATTGGGGCTAATTCCGCAAAAGGGTTCAGGCTCCCAGAAAGGTATTTCAGTCCCCCTCTCTGCTATTTCATTTCCTTCTATTCCAGTGTGTCCTGGAATCCATAGTAAGGTGACTATATTGTTCTCGCCTAGTTCATTGAGTTTGTCTAGGAATTCCCACACCATTTTGGAACTGATTACACAAGAGCTCAGTGCTTTAATTGCTGCTTTACTATCCGTCATTATGATAATCCTTTGTCTTCTGTATCCTTTATCAATATTGAACTGGGCGCACTTTCTTATGGCGTGGATTTCCGCTTGAAATATACTTGGAGTTTTTCCCAAGCTTTCAGAGTGTTTGGTTCCTGGCTCGAACACTCCTATCCCATTTTCTTATATTGCTTTTGAGCCGTCTGTGTACCATTGAATGGCATTCTTTCCAAGTCTGGTAATGGTATTTGGATCCCATTCCTTCTTGTTGCTTAATTCCGTAACGAATTTCTTTGAAAAGTTCTACTTTTTCATCATACCGTCTTGTGACATGTCCCAGGTTGGATGCATAGGATGCAAACGTACCTTTCGTAGCGGCAATGTGTCTTACGTCTTTTTCTACTGTCCCACTGACACTGTTCCACTCGTCAGGTCTGTACTTTGAAAGTTCTCGAGTATTTTCAGTTAGAAAAAGAAGCTGGTAATTATTAATTTCATAGCCTTTTTGAATTTGTCTGAATACGATCCTGATGATTTTATTAATCAAATTTAGGGTTACATAAATGTAAAAATAGCGAATAAAATAAACGACATACCGAAAACCCGGATATATACGTCACAAACGATGACGCACACCAAGAATGCTATTGAATGTACTATAACAATAAATTTGTGATAAAATTTTCTCTTCAAATTCACTAGTATTATGTTAATTGTTAGCAAATTATATAAAATGAATGATGGTACCATGAGAGTTATTTAAAAAAACATGTATGCGGCATTGACACACTAAATTCATAGATGCACTTTGTATTTCATAACTTGAAAGAAGAAAAGTGTCAATCAACATCAGTTTACAAGGTTATACAGGATGTAACAAAAAGATTGGTCAATTATGGCATTTAATCTTCAATGAAGAATAGGTTACTCACCTTTATACATAGGTGAACACAATGAAGTTAAAATTTAAAATTGATTTTGCTTTCAAACAGATGACTAACTTTTGCCTCCACCTTCACTATTTTTTTGTAGCAAAGTCCCGAGCGGAATAAGGTGCGAGGTTTATAAATATCTTCAACACCATGGTGTATATACAATTTTGTCCACTACTAGCCAAATTTAAGACAAACATTGAAAATAATTCACAAACGCACTACGAGAAGCGTTTACTCCGTCGTCTGACATGAACGTACTCGTTCAAAATTCAAAATTAGTTTGAACCCAAACAAAATTAATATGGCTATGTAGCCAATGTCAATGCCTTTCAAACGAGATATCACTTGCCATAAGGTTCTATTTAAAATTATTGGCCAGAGTGGCACTGTGACGTCATCTATTACTATTACGTCACCTGTTACCATTCGTAGAGAAGTTAACAACACTTTATTTTCACCATTCAAATTTCATTAATGTAAGTGTAGCCGTTCAAAAGATACGAGGGAAGGAGGGGACTTTTGAATAGCACTGTATATTATATCGTTTATTGGGGGGTGATAATGTTGTGTATATGAAAGTTTTTCGTTTGAGCTATTTTAAATATCAAAAATGTCGTGGTTTCATGATCAAGTATTTCGACTTATTGAAATATAAAAAGAAATAGTTAAAAGTTCTCAATATAAAAATAAGCACATGAGGTATTCTCTTTCTTATATAATTCCTAACTACTACTATATTAATAAGATTTGCTGCTGCTAACAATAAAAATTCTGTGTCCATTGTTGTCTGATACCTATTTCCATTGAAAAAATCAAATTCTTCGCTAAAATTTGAAAAGTGACAGGTTACTAACAAAATCATACTGCTCAGTGCGCATAATCACAACCTAAATAAGTGACTAAAACATGGTGTGTTGCAAACACATTTTTTTCTTGTCAATATTTTAGTGTACCAAGCTTAGGATCCTTAAAAATTGACTAAAACTTGTACTAAATCATTGATAATTACAAACGGGCATAATATATAGAGAAATTCAACTTCTCAGTTGGCTAAAAGAAGCAATAATTGTCACTTTCACAGATAGTAGTGTAAAAAACTATTTGACGCTCACCTCCCCCTCAATTATGGTCTCCGCACTAAATAGTTTATCATAAATCCCCAAAAAATAGAATCAATTTTGTTAAAATCAGCACCAAGCGGTGGCTCTGCAATTAGTGCTTCTAGCTCCCTGCCTATCCAACCGGCTGAACATTCAAGAAATGGAAGCGCCCCAATGTGGTAGACATCCAAAGCAGTACTCAGCTGAAATATTACAGGAATTTTCCTGATTTTAAGCTTCCTGTTTTAAAAGATGAAACTTCCTCAAATTTGAATGACTCGTAGAAGGATGCACAATGAACCTAGTGAAGTCCAAGTGCTGTGGGGATTTTAATATTTTTATTCTAATATCCGGAAGTACTTATTTTCTCAAATTAACTTCCAATAATTATTATTTACTCACGTGAGAAATAAAAAGACGTAAAACCTTGACTGCTCCATAATTTTTTTAATATATTTTCTTTTAAACATATTTTAACTACTTCTCAATATAATAATTTCAAGGGTAACATTTACTAATGAACAACGTGATATTAGCATTGAAGTCATTGTAGAAAAAAATGTCTAGTTTACATCATCATTGCAATCACAGAAGAATTTCTTTCTTAATTGCTCGATGTGTTATTTTGTAATAATTATTACACCATAATCGATTATGCCGCACGCAAGGTAAATAGAGTATATTAAGTATGTCATTTGAATGTTATATTTTATGTACATTCAATACACCAAGTTTGAGGTTTCTAACTTGCTTTGTCGTTAAGTAAAGTGAAAATTGGTCTGTGGTTGCCAAAACAGACTCAACCAAGTATCTCGCGTCTGGATTTCTAGTTATTCTGGCATGGATAGCAATAAAAAGGACAATTTTTTTGCAAGGAAACGGTATTTTTTTCGAAATATATCCTGCAAATGGCATTCATTCATTCATACGTTTGGGTTGGGTTCAACAGTCCAAGCACTTGAACTGAATCTTTGTACCATTACCCATGTTATCTACCTACTTCCATTCCGGAAGCTTCGTATCTTCTATATAAGCTACCAGTTTGTCTGGAGGGATCTTCAGTTGTGATGGTTGTGTTATTTCCACTCCAAAGTGCTTCCGTCTGATTCCTTGTAAGTTCTCACAGAAGCAGAGTATGTGAGTAGGAGTTTCATCGTAGAGTTCACATTTTCTGCACTAACTCTGCCCATCCTGTGCAGATGCTTTCTCAGGGTGTCTAGTCACCAGGTCGGTAGCTGCCTTCAAATTTCTCTCACCCAGCTGCAACAGCTTGGACGAGAGTTCCTTGTCATACTTTATTCTGTAAACTCTTAGTATGGAGGTGTCCTTTTGTCAGGCTCCATTTGAGTTGGTCTTTCTTAACTAACCAGTTCCCGACTTCCTTCTAAAATGGCATCTCATGCTTTGAAGAATATCTCCAAACTAAATTTCCATCTTCCATCTTTTGAGAGATCTATTTTAAAAGCTTTATAACATTCATTTTTTATTTTGTTTCAGATAAAATGCAGCTTCCATTAATTGTGTTACTCTGCAGCCTTTCTGTTCAAATACAAGGAAATATTATTTACACTGACCATAAGTATAACGGTAAGGTTTTAAAAATTCTATTAAGAAAATTAATGCAGGTGCCTTTTTCTGCTGCTCTTAAAGTACCAGATTCCTTAGAGGTCGATTTTAAAGGACTCCCCGAGTCCAAGGTCACTTTAATCTGAGTACCAGGGGGGTTTCAGAACCCTTCCACGGCTACGAGAAGGTAGGAATTATCACCAATAGATTAGCGAAAAAGTTTATCAACATCTTCGGCAACCTAATAAACAATCATAGGAATTGTTCCAAAACGATTGATAGACGAAGCCTGGTGCATATTCTGTAATCTAGAGGAGGAAACTATGTCTGGCAAATGTACTAGTGATGGACCACAATAGATTTGAAAGGGTCTAAGTGAAATCAATTATAATATAGGGTGTTTTTTTTCCAGAAATAGAAAAGAACGAAACCGAAGAATACCAAATAGAGTACGTACTTTTGGACGAAAATAATCCATGTAAAAGAAACTGTATCTTGGGAGCTCCCCCGATGATATGTAGATACCATTTCGACGTAGAATATTATCATACGTTGAGCAAAGCTTGCTATGACTGCCCTTACAATAAAACTGATTGTTTTCGTGAGGATTGTATACCTGGTGATGGAACTAAAAGAGGAGTGGTAACCGTGAACAGAAAAATACCCGGACCTGCAATAGAGGTAGGTACATGTTTTGTATGTATTGTAATGTTTTTCTTATTTATTTTTTTTCTTCTGCTGGCATGTCTTGTGCTCTTGAGTCTGCCATTTTCCTCTTTAACTCCTGGATTTCCTCTTCCATTGTTGTTATTTTATTCTAAATATCTGATTTTAGGGACGAAATTTTATGTTCGACTTTATTTTCAACAGCGGTAATGTCATTTTTTATTGACAAAATATCGGCAGAAATATCGTCTTTCATAGTAGAAATCTTCTCGTCCATATTAGCAGAAATTGGCGAGATTAGGGTGGAAGACTCGTCATTGAATAAGAATGTTTCTGGATCCAAGTCTTTCTATTTTCAGTCTTTCGACTAATTCACTCTTCTTCCCTGACGTTTCCAGCTCGCGATTTTCTAATTCTGCTTTAAGTTCCGTCACTTTCAGGTCACAAAGTCACAACTCTCCGACTCACTCAAAAACCCGCGTATATATAGCCCTTCGCGACTCCAGAACCTTCTTCTATCCAGTAATCTCCCAGGTGCTGTGCTCTAGGATTCTGATGTGCTGTGCAGTTGGAAAGTATGTGGATGGAAGTTTCTTCTTCCATGCCACAAAATCTGCATTCTTCTTCCTCCACTATTTTCAGCCTTTTCAGGTGCCCATTCAGGCGACAATGTCCCGTTAGGATCCTTGTTAAAACTCTTGGCGCAGTTTTACTCTGACTTATGCATTCATTTGATCTCAACAAGTTGTAGTCACCCAGAATAATCTTTGATTGTATAAGCCCTACTAGATCTTTCCAATGGTCGGATCTTCTCTTTTTCTCGGCTTCACCTATTTCTTCCAATATTACATTGGGGCTGATTCCGCAAAAGGGTTCAGGCCCCCAGATAGGTATTTCAGTCCCCCTTTTTGCTAGTTCATCTGCTATTTCATTGATTGATCTCGCCTAGTGCATTGAGTTTGTCTAGGCATCTAGGTACATGTTTAGAGTGTATAAATGTCAAATCAATTTTGAATTTTGAAAATCTTTCAGGTTTGCCAAAATGACACCGTTGTAGTGGACGTCGCCAATAAAATGACGAGCGAAGCTACCACCATCCATTGGCACGGACAACACATGAAAGCTACCCCTTACATGGACGGCGTTCCGTATGTTACACAATGTCCCATCTTACCACACGACACATTTAGATACACTTTCAAAGCCGTCCAAGCCGGTACCCACTTCTGGCACTCACATATAGGTAATACATTACACGCGAGTTTCACACTAAATTTTTTCTACGACTATTTTTTAAGGTATGCAAAGAGCTGATGGATGTTACGGTTCGTTGATAGTACGCGTTCCAGAGGAGAGGGATCCTCATATTACTTTATACGATTACGATTTAACCGATCACATAATGGTGATTATAGATTGGGTGACGCAGCTGGGTAATGAAGTTTTTTTGTCTCACCATCATAACGATGGTGATAATAAGCCGCCTACTTTGTTAATCAACGGATTGGGTAGATATAAGAAGTTTGAAAATGAGACTGAAGATGGAGCTGCTTTCTATATGTCGCCTGCTAGGTTTACTGTTGAACAGGTATGTAGTTTTGTGTATAAAAATTATTTTTTCTACTACTAGATGGGAAGTTGAAAAAAAAAATAGTCTTCACCACCTTGATGTATAATATATTATTATTTCCTATTTTTAGGGCTATCGTTATAGATTTAGAGTGATTAATGCGGGATTTTTGAATTGTCCCGTAGAAATGACAGTTGACAATCATACCATCACTGTTATAAGTTCCGATGGAGGGGATATTATGCCAATATCAGGTAATAAATATAGATATTTAAACAAAATAGAGAAAAAATAAACCTAAATTCTTTCAGCTACTTCTTTAGTTACTTACGCGGGTGAAAGATTCGACTTTATTTTGAACGCCGATCAGCCTAAAGACGTTTATTGGATTAGATTTAAAGGACTCATGGATTGCGACGAACGATTCACGAAAGCCTTCCAAGTGGCCATTCTGGAATATGAAAATAACGGCTTGGAAACCGATGCAGTTCCACCAGAAGAAGTAACATTCGATAACGCTCATATCAATGGACTGGTGAGTTTTTTCCATGAACTTACGATACTAATTTTTTTAAAGGGGTTCATTTATGTGCAGACGTACTATACATTTTTTTAAAAAGGGGTTCAATTTTTATATTTTTACTGCTCCCATTTTATATATATTTATTTTGTAGCAAATTAACCCATTGAACATTGGTACAGAGGGTAACATTTCTTTTGTTTCGATACCGGAATTCGAATCAGTTGCACCATGGGATGACACTTTAAAGCAGATCCCAGATTTTCAGTACCACATAGCCTACGATTTTTACAAAATAGATAACGTTGAGTTCCATCGACCACCACACTACGGGTTTTACAGCGGTAAGAGTGAATCATTCATCATAACGCAATTTTACCAATAATATTGTTTATTTTTTCAGTCAACAATACAGAACAAAGAGTACTGACACCTCAATTCAATCATATTTCAATGACAACACCCTCTATACCATTATTGTCACAACGGGATGAGCTAGCAGATGACGCGTTCTGTAACAAGGACACTATGAAAGAAGAAAACTGTACAGATTCACATTGTCAGTGTCCGCATGGTATACAGGTGAGCTTATAATACCAGAATTTTACTTATTTGAATCTGAATAACCTCAAATTGGTGGATGGTTCAAATATTTTGAGAATACAGGGTTTTTGTTTACCCAGGAGATTGTCTTTAACATATTTGCCGCTTGAAATTACCTATGAAGATAAAATATAAATATAAAATATCGTTTTCATTTTTCTAAATTGAATTGTACCGTACCTACTAATTATTTGGACTTGTAGGTTTTTAAAATAAAACAAAAAACAATAGTAGGCATTAAAAACGTCAACCACATCATTAGTTCATTATTTATGTACAAATTGTCAAAACTGATACTAATTTCAAATTAGCACGAAATTTAAAAGTAAATTAAGAATAATGGCTCATTTATCGGAAAAACAACGCATCCAAATCTTTGTCAAAAATCATAAAATAACATTTTAAACCTGAAAATGGGTAAGATTTCGTTTTTAAATGGGGTGAGTTTAAAGGGCTAAAAAAAGGTGGTGCTCGTGCGTAAATAGACGTTTTAAACGGCTATATCTCGTCAAATATTAACTGTACAAAAAATCTACTTACAGGAAAATTTTTGTCATAAAAAAAGCTACAATTTCGTTTTTTAACTTTGCTTGTACCTCTAATATTTTCGGAGTTACTTTGAAAGAAAGGGTAAAAAATACAAAATTATGAAAAATAACTTTTTACTTTAAGCCATAATTTTTCGAAAACTATGAATTTTAAATTGGTCAAACTTCTTGGACATATTTACCATACATGTACAAAGAGAATTGCACAAGGGTGAAGATCAATTTCAATTAGGGGGGTAGTTAGGGGGTTGTTTTCACCGATTTTTTTGTATAAAAAATTCAGTACTGACATTATTTTTGTCATAATTCACTCAATTTTAATGCTACAGACCTTTTTTTTAAGAAAGGTCTAATTATGCTCTTTGAAAAAGATTCTATGAAAAATGCATCATTTTTCCGGTATTTGACTTTGAATCTATCACATCTTGCATTTGGGAAAAAAAGCTAATCATTGATGGGTCATATCTCGGTTTTATTGGTTTTAGAAAAATTATAAAAAAGGGTTTTGCTTGTTTTCTTAAAAGCTACAATTTTGATCTCCACAATTTTTTTGATAAAATGCATAATTTTCGAGTTATCCGCGAAAAACATCAAAAACGTCGATTTTTTCCTCTAAAAAGCGTTACTTTCAATCGCGAATAACTTAGAGAATATTGATTTTACAAAAAAAATGTACGGAACATTTTTTGCTTAGAATCACTTTTTCAATCGATTCCTGTGATTAAAACGTAATCAAAAATGTTCACCCCCGAAATGGGGTGGCAACCACCCCCAAGGCTTTAGCGCCCTTTGGTTCGTTATAAATTTTGATCCTTGGGCTATCACCTACCTTCTGTTAAAATTTCAAGTCAATCCATGCTGGACGAAAAAATTGCCAGGTGAAATGCTTCATTCCCTGTACTCAAGGATTAGAGAAAGAAACTTTCCCTTTATCCGTTTCAAAGATAATCCCTTGGTGCGAGACTTTTCAGCAAAGCTGTATATACCACGCTGGTGAAGACCTCGCGTAATAATTTTGGTGATCGGTCAATAATAATAGTCTTAACCACATTGGTTTAAAATATACTATTGTTTTCAGATACCATTAGGATCAGTAGTTGAATTCATCTTCATCGACGAAGGTGTGGCGTATGATGCAAACCATCCTATTCATTTACACGGCCATGCTTTTCGCGTAGTAGCTATGGAACGCCTAGGAGCTAATGTTACAGTTGAAGAAGTGAAAAAGAGAGACGCTGAGGGTCTCATAAACAGGAATTTGAAGAACGCTCCGTTTAAAGATACAGTCACAGTTCCAGATGGTGGTTATACAATTGTTAGATTCAAGACTACCAATCCAGGTGAGTGTTAAAAACGTTTTAAACGACAACAGTGTATGAAATAAATATTTTGTTTCAAGGTTATTGGCTGCTTCACTGCCATTTGGAATTCCACGCGGAAATTGGTATGGCAATGGTTGTTCAAGTGGGAGATAAGGAGGAGATGTTACCGGTACCTAAAAACTTTCCAAAATGT
This sequence comes from Galerucella calmariensis, assembly GCA_910591675.1. Classification (NCBI taxonomy): domain Eukaryota; kingdom Metazoa; phylum Arthropoda; class Insecta; order Coleoptera; family Chrysomelidae; genus Galerucella; species Galerucella calmariensis. Next base: position 139,680 of record CAJUYG010000335.1, read on the forward strand.
GGAAATTATTTACCAGATCCTTTGGATACCAGTATAAACGTAGGAGCTAGAAATACAGGACTATCAACTAGTCTATTATCTACAATTTTGTTGCACATTATTTTATTATCAATGGTACATAATATATGATGCTAGGATTTACTGGCTTCTATTAAGTGGAATTTGTTTTTCTCCCGGTTTTTTTACGCAAATTATTTGCATAGCGCGGTCCGGTGCGGCATGGATAGTCTGTACCTACCATAAGGAATTAATTTCTGACAGTATTTAAAATTGTAACAATTTATATTTACATAAAACGTGATATTTCAGTATAAATTGAAAGGAAATCACTAGAGATGCATTCATCTTTTTAAAAAATGTATAAATGTTGAGATAAAAACTTTTTTTTTAAGCTCAATCTTTTTATGTTGAAAACTATGAACCATAAATTCGGATTGGATGTAAAAATGTATCTTTTTTATTGTATTTATTGTACATAAATATTACTAAAGACTGAATTAATGTATTGATTATTGTAAATTTTAATATATTAAGATTATTAAGTGATAATATGTGATAATTAGACTAATTAGATTGTCTATCAATTGTGAATTTGAAATAAAAAAATATAAAACTCGTATAATTTTTTTTATTTTAACATAGAGATGTACCAGCCTTACGACAAACTTCGGTATTTGGGTTATTTTGAGAGATATCAAAAATGTTATCGACAAAAATAGTAGATGTGTTGAAGGTCCATATTTTGAAATTATTTCGAACTATACAGAGTGCTGCATAACTCCGTTACAAACCAAACATGTGATTTTTCAAATGGGAACCCCTGTATATTATACCGAATTCGGATTGGTTACATTTTTTTTGAAGCTTTTGATATAAGGTTTTGTCACGTCCTTCAAAAGATATGGACTCGTTTATGTGAAAATCGTAGGTAAATCAACGCTATGTAGCTTGTACGTTAAAGAAAAAAAATGTATTTTGCCAAACAGTGTTTTGTAATATGATGCAATATCTCCGTATCCTATTAAATTTCAATTATATTCTTTCTTGTATACAGGGTGAACGGAAACTCGAACCTGTCATTTTCTTTCTTCTTTCAAATGGAACATATAGCACATTATAGCACAAATAGAATCTTCGATTATGTAACTTTAATTTTTGTCAAGTCCTGGATAAAAACTTATGATGCTATCCTGATAACGCAGGTAATTTATTATTGGAAATTTCTCTTTCTATTATTGGTAACCAAATTTGACTACATTCGGCTGAAATACTAGCTACACATTTATCTGCATTTAGTTGTATCAAAGCACTTTCTTTGATTTTTCGTCTTTTATTATTGGGCTCTTTCAATATTATTTTTGTCGAATCCCATTGAATTTCATGCCCCTCTTCCCAAGCATGTTTACAAATACCTGACTTAAAAAACTCCCTATCTTTGATATATTCTTTATGTTCACTTATTCGGACTTTCAATGGTCTCTCTAGCTCTAGATGTTTCACCTAAATAGAATTTGTCGCATTCACAAGATATCTGATATATGCAATTTTTTGAAGATTGTTCTCCATTTTTTGGTTTCGTTTTTGTTAAGATAGATCTCAAAGTATTGTTAGATTTAAAGCTGGTTCGAATATTGAATTGATTACCAATTTTCTTAATTCTTTCTGATAAACCCCTAACATACGGTATTGCCAAGTTTTTAAAAATTATGATTTCTGAATTATTAATATTATTGTTATTATTATGGGGTATTAACAATGAGCCCTTCTCTATATTCTTAATTTCTTTATTTACAAATTCTGCCGGGTAATTATTGGCCTTTAAAACATTTTTAGCAGAGTTTTCTCCTTTGTGAAATGATTATCATTAGAAGAAATGATTCTGGCCCTATCGTATAAAGATTTCACTACCCCTTTTTTAACGCTTATAGCATGATTTGATTCAAAATTCAAATACCTATTAGTGTGTGTTGGCTTACGATAAACACTTGTTTCATTTCATACCCTGTAGGTGTTTTATTGATAAGAACATCTAAAAATGGCAAAAAATTGTTATTTTCAATTTCAATTTCAAATTTTATATACAAGAAATCATTCAGAGATACTAAGTCATAAGGCCATATTGCAAAAATTTCGTCTACATATCTCCACCAGACAATTGGTTTTAATTTTTGATTATTTACTAAGGTTAGGAAAAATCAAATGTCCCTGAACCTGAGATTTCCTTTTTTTTGTTTTAAATTGTAAATACAGTGGTTGTTTTTTAAATTTGACACTTATTGATTTTAGAAATTATTCTCGACCTTGATATATTTTAAATTTCAACTAAATTTAGACTTCAAGTACAAAAAATAATGTCCATATCAATAATTACGATTGTATAAGTGCGCAAATATTTTCCTTGACGCATCACATCCACTTCAATCCCATACGTTTACGAAAAAAAACCTCAACAAACATATATATAATCCATCTACCTCTTCATTACAATTAGTGAAATGCGATACTATTTAAATTCATATTCAATTAAGAGATTGTTGTATTTCCCCTAATTAAATAGACGAATCGGATTCTGCTAGCCTTGGTTAAAGGTGTGTACTTAGTTGAAATTGAAAATAAATAAACTTTTTATCACTTTAAATAACCAAAAGACCGAGCTAGCAGGGCCATCCGGCCAGTATAATAATGCAAAATATTTAGAACGTGAAACAACAATTATGCACAAAAACACAAAAAAAATTAATACGGTAACATCGCAATCACAATAATTAATTCTTTAAAACATTAAGAACTTTACAAAACATCGATTTATTAGATTGTAAAAGAATTTCAGAAGACAAAAACACTCCCTAGACAGGTTGCTCTATGATGTCACTGTCACTGACACTATCACTATCACTATCACTATCACTATCACTATCACTATCACTA
>CAJUYG010000335.1:142617-163107 GCA_910591675.1 Galerucella calmariensis
TCACTATCACTATCACTATCACTATCACTATCACTATCACTATCACTGTCACTGTCACTGTCATTGTCATTGTCATTGTCACTGTCACTGTCACTGTCACTGTCACTGTCACTGTCACTGTCAATATAATTATGTTTTTAGTATCGGTTGTTATGGGTAACGAGTGTTTTGCAAACTTTTACGCTCGGCGAGCGTAAAGTAACTCTCCTCAAGAAACGTCAACTTTTCGTTGTAAATGGCAAGCGAAAAAGCCTACTTTCCAATGTGATTGTAGAAAAAATTAATGATCCGTAAATTTCATCTATAGAACAGACCTCCTAAATAACAGTTTCCATCCTCAGAAAAATTTCAATGCCACCTTATTATATGATATATTTTTTATTGAGATACTTGGTTTTTTATTAGAATATAATATTTATATTATATATGACAAAAAAATGCCATCTCCAAGCCGACACTTTCCTCTTCAAAACGCCGTATTACAATTATTTATATCTACATTATAACGGTACAATAGTTTATAATGCACTCCGCCGCGCTTCAGAAAATAGAGTCGCGCGGATGCGGAACACATACCTAGTTTACCGAATTTTTTCCGGACAAACCATTGCTCGGACGACAGAAACGCAGGGAACCTTTTTTGTTGCAAAACACTCCTTCTATACGGTGGTTTTTTTTATTTTTCGTTACCTTCCTCCCAGCGCAAAATATTAAAAAAAACTTGAGAGGTGTCAAGGGACACCCGGATGGAACGAAGTTCCTTTCGATTAATTATATACTCTCTCGACTTCGTAAACACAACAGCGTATAGGTTAGAACACGCACGGCTTGCTAAATACATACGTTCTGAAATTGTAATATTAAAATATGATTTGTTTTTGAATTTATTAAAATTATGACGCGTACACTTGCTAAACACACAAAATGTGGAGATTATAATGCGTATGACTTGGTTAGCACAATAATAAAGAGAGGTTATAGTGCGTACTTGCTAAAAATTCAAAAGCATTTATTATTATTATCTGTATATAATCGCACATTGCAGCATGTAATACCTTTCTTCGCATCTAATACACATGAGAGCTCATGGCAGCATGTGTTGAATGCCTTGATATAGACGCGTAGGTTGATGGTTCGCGCCCGGACTATGGTGAAAATTTTTTCAATTTATTTGCATTCTATAAGAGAGAAAGATGCAGACAGAGAAGCACGCGACGCCGCACAGCTTACAACAGCTTCCTATATCAAAAAGTGTCGTAAAAACTTTTGGTAAGAATTTTATCGGTCTAGCCTCCTTTCACAACGCGCGATAAGGAACTTCGTTCCAAAAATTTCAGAAAAACAAAGTTTTTTGATTTTTTTTTTCTAATTTTGGAAATCGATAGACTGGTAAACTTTTTGTATATTAATCTACATACTTTAAGGTAATTATGAAAAAAAAAATCAGCGGTATTGTTAATTTCTTGTAGTTGTTACCTCTATCGTCTGGCCTACGTAAAAAGATTCATAAATCTAATAAATTAGAGCCTTTAGAGCTAATAATACTTTGAGTCTATAAACTCAATTCAAAACATTGGTTCAATCCCCTAACAAATCTCTATCTTTATAGATACAAAATGTAGAATACATTTTTTATTGTGACACGTTATACCGTCCGATAATAGATAATATCTTTGAGAGTCCTGCGTTATCGGTGACGGTTCGGATTTGAAGAGCGGTAGAGCAGGCGCAGTGTAGAGGGCGCTAAAATTGATTGAAGAATGTTCGGATATATATATATAAGAGTTTAAGGGGAAATACTATTTACTCATTGTTAGTGGTGAGTTCCATCAACAGGTATATTCTTTTTTAAATATACAGGGTGAGTACGATTTGATTTTTTTTATTACGAATTGATATTTTTGGAAAATTGGGATTAAATTTCTATTTTTTTATATTGGGAAATTGAGCATTTTAATTATAATATTAAATTTGGAATGATTAATAAATCTAATTGGGACGAATAATGATGTGGCTTTACTTATTATTTTTCCTCTTATCTTTTGGGAATCAAACCACAATAATGTTTTTTATTTTTTATTTCGACGTTTCGGTAGCGTTCCAGCTACCATTGTCAAGATTAAATAATGATAAAATAATTTTTTGTCCCTATCTGACACAACGAAAAAAATATGACATCTAGACAATCAATAATATTTTGAAGTTTAAGACTACAAAACTTTGTTGTCCAATTTTATTAAGGTCCATTTATAGTAGATCACACCTCTGGTAAAATGTGAAATAAATATTTTATTTTATGACATTTCAAAGATATAATAGTCTACTGAAAATGGAATCCAGTGAAGTGCACGTTCCAGGAACGGTTTTTATTGGGATAGCGGTTTTTTCGCTTATCTTGAGAAGGTTGTTAATTTTTGTTTTCAAAATATGTATAACTTGATTTTGTGTATTGAAGTGTGTATCTATCAACAACTATTCCAATGATAAATCATAAGAAAACCTGGATAAAAACTTATGATGCTATCCTGATAACGCAGGTAATTGATTATTGGAAATTTCTCTTTCTAACATTGGCAACCAAATTTGACTACATTCGGCTGAAATACTAGCTACACATTTATCTGCATTTAGTTGTATTAAAGCACTTTCTTTGATTTTTCGTCTTTTATTATTGGGCTCTTTCAATATTATTTTTGTCGAATCCCATTGAATTGTATGCCCCTCTTCCCAAGCATGTTTACAAATACCTGACTTAAAGAACTACCTATTTTTGATATATTTTTTATGTTCACTTATTCGGACTAGATGTTTCACCTAAATAGAATTTGTCGCATTCACAAGATATCTTAATATATGCAAAAACATTATTGTGGTTTGATTCCCAAAAAATAAGAGAAAAAAGGATATCTAATACAGTTCTGAACATTTTTTATGTAGTAAAGCATCGATATCCTTTAAATATTCATTATTTTCCTTATGCAATGTCCATTTTCGTAAAGTACTATTTTATATTGAACATAAAATTAAGGTCATTGTGTATATTACACCAAAGTATGATTACCTCACCTTTATTTCTTTACATAGAACATTTTCTGGATTACTGAACTTTCCAAATTAACTAAAAATATTGCTAATTTTAGTTTCTTTCTCTGGAAATTTCTTTCACCATAAATAATTAGTTAAAAATTTGATTAAATCGTAATAGAGATCACTATGTATATTAAAATACTAATCTCCAGAGAATAAGAAATAATGTTAATATTATTTTTGCTGAATCCAATTGAATAAGATGCCTCTTTGTAATTATCAATACGGCAAATTTTTTTATAAGTACCTTGAAGTATGTAGATCAATATAAAAAAAATTTGCCAGCCTATCGATTTCCCAAATTTGAATATAAAAATCAAAAAACTTTTTTTTCGAAATTCTTGAATATTTCGCGCTGGGAGAAAGGCAGAGAAAAATAAAAATAACCACCGTGTAGGAGGAGTGTTTTTCAACCAAAAATGTATCTTGGATTTCTTTCGTCCGAGCAATGGTTTGTCCGGAAAAAATTCGGTAAACTAAGTATGTGTTCCGCATCCGCGCGACTCTATTTTCTGACGCGGTGGAGTACATATGGTGTGTTCTTTTTACAGAATTTGCTCGAGCAGATCAGCTGCTCTGTTCACTTGAATGATTTTGCGTATTCTTTTTAAGCGCTCGTTTTGAACAGAGCTGAACTATCTCTTCCCCTCTTGCCCCTAACTGCACTACCTCTTGTGGGTGCTCGGCTCTGCCGTTTAGTTGATCATAGCCTAAAGACATAAGGAGCATTCTTTTTAAGATTTCCTGTTCACTTTGGTCACCCGCTCAGGTTGGAAATTATCTCAACAGAGCTGAACAGAATAGTGTAAAAAGAACACAACAAACTATTGTACAGTTATCATGTAGATATAAATAATTGTTATACGGTGTTTTGAAGAGGGAAGTGTCGGCTTTAAGATGGAATTTTTTTGTCATAGCACATAATCGTTTTTAGCAAATTACTCATATATATTTATATTTCCTAATAAAAAACCAAGTATCTCAATAAAAAATATATTTTTTTTATTGTGAACCATTTTACCTAGTTAAAGCACGCCTCAGCGTGTTTAAATCGAACTTTAAAACACCCTAACCTAACCTAACCAACTTCAAAGACAGACTAATTCAACATTTCTATCAATTTTCTGGAAAGAAAAAATGGATTTTTAGGAGAAAATGTCAAAAATATTGACTGTCACTTCATTTTTAATGACATTAAAAATAGTAAATTCGAAGTTTCGAAAATAAATGTCAAAATATCAACTGTCAATTGAATTTTAGTCTCTCTGAATAGAGAAGTTCAGTCTAAGGTCAGTGTGGCCAACAAAAAGTGTTTTTTTCTGACAAGAATGACAGTTGAGGTCTACCATTCAAAACATAATATTTTGCATTTTGAACATTATATTGCTTCATTAAAATAATGAATACACCCCCGAAGCGTATATCTTGACATTTAAAATGACTTTTTAGCTGCATACTCAACATATCGGTGGCCAATAATTCTAGGAACTTTTGGCAATTCACCATTTAATTTCTGTTATTCTGTCACTAGTTATGTCAAATGTCAGTTATATTTCTTTTTGTTGATATTCGTTTAATTGTGTATGTCCATTTTCGATTAGATTTTTGTAGCATTTCTAGTTAGTTGTATCACTATTTTTCCACTGACATCTGACATAACTAGTGACAGATAACAGAAATGAAATGGTGACATGCCAAGAGTTCCTAGAATTATTGGCCACAGATTTGTTGAGTATTCAGCTAAAAAGTCATTTTAAATTTCAAGATATACGCTTCGGAGGTGTATTCATTATTTCAATAAAGCAATGATAAAAAACATTCAAAAATCTTATGTTTTGAATAATAGACCTTAACTGTCATTCTTGTCAGCAAAAACCACTTTTTGTTGGCAACACTGACCTTAGACTAAACTCCTCTATTAAAAATTTCACCTGTTTTCATTAAAAAAAAGCAAATTTTTACGATAAAACGTTAACAAAGGACCAAGATGACTAAAATCACATTTAGAAAATAATTTGAATGAAATAGTAGAGAAGAGCATCTTATTTTTCACTTTACAAAATAGATTGTCAACAGCACCTGTCGCGTTGACGGTCTCTTAGCGAGTCGCTGCTTTGTGGTGAAGTTTTAAAAACTCTATAATTTCAGCAGATGTAAGTTTACTTCAAATGATATAATTCCTATTACGTATTTGATGTAATACTGTTATATAATCTATCGATTGATGAATTTATACCCACCATAAATCTTTCGTAATTATCTTTATTTTAGGAAGATGTTTAAAAATATTTGACATTATACGAGAAGGAAAAACAAATGGGAATTAGGGTCAAATATACAGGGTGTCCCACGACGAGTTAAAACTATCTGTATATGGCAAAATACTTATAGTAAAATCATGAAAATTTCTACGTTTCGGTTTTCGGATGCGATCTTTTTAACTAAAATATTTTCAAAGATGGCAGACTTCCGGTTCTACCGGAAGTCGACTGTAACTTTGTTATTTTAAATGGAACACCCTGTATATTAATACATTTTTGAAATCTACGTAAAATTTTAGTATACTTTTGTCTGAAAACTTTTTTCGAAAAATGCATTTTTTTCGAGTTATTAATTTTTTTGTAAAAAATTTGACGGTTGCAGACCCTTATAATTTATTTTTTTAAGAGGATACCCTTGAAGATATGAAAATGGTTTTTGTTCGGTTGCTTTTAGCAAGGTCAGACCTATTTAAATATATGTTGAAAAATTTTTCATTTTATACAGGGTGTGTATAAAAAGTGTTCAAAGTTTAACTTCATAAATATCAAATTTCTTTATTTTCTTAAATAGAACCACCCGGTTTTTTCTATTTTAATGCATTCAGAGGTAAAAAATAAGGCAAATGCATGTATACTTTCCTATACCGAAACCTTACCGTTATCCAGATATTAAATGTTATCTGTAAATTTTTAGAGATGCAGGATATCTTACTGCAAATAAAGCACATATGTTCTTGTGACAACTTTGCCATATTTACCATGTATTAAAAGCAAATTTACATAATCTTTCGTATTTCTTAGTGCTTGTATCAACGGGTCAAAATAAAATTCAGACCACACCTGCATCTCTAAAAATTTACAAAATACACTCAATATCTGGATAACGGTAAGGTTTAGGTATAGGAAATTATACATGAACTAGCCTTATTTTTAACCCCTGAATGCATTAAAATGGAAAAAACCGGGTGGTTCTGTTTAAGAAAATAAAGAAATTTGATATTTATGAAGTTAAACTTTGAACACTTTTTATACACACCCTGTATAAAATGAAAAAATTTTCAACATAGATTCAAATACGTCTAACCTTGTTAAAAGCAACCGAACAGAAACCATTTTCATATCTTTAAGGGTATCCTCGTAAAAAAATAATTTACAAGGGTCTGCAACGGTCAAATTTTTTACAAAAAAATCAATAACTCAAAAAATATGCATTTTTCGAAAAAAGTTTCCAGACAAAACTATTCTAAAATTTTACGTATATTTCAAAAATGTACTAATATACCGGGTGTTCTATTCAAAATAACAAAGTTGCAGTCGACTTCCGGTAGAACCGGAAGTCTGTCATCTTTGAAAATATTTTAGTTAAAAAGATCGCATCCGAAAACCGAAACGTAGAAATTTTCATGATTTTACTATAAGTATTTTGCCATATACAGATAGTTTTAACTCGTCGTAGGACACCCTGTATACAGTATTGTCAATTGTGATGCAAAGCAAATTCAATGGATAATTTTATAACATAATGGGACAAAATACATCGGGAAATATAATATATTAAAAACATACATACATAGTAAGCTTCAAAGTAAATTAATTTCAACTACAATTAATCTCAAAGTACTGGAATAAAGATCCTTTTCGCTCCTTTGGCAGTTTTAATCTTGCACATTAACAAAAGATTGATTTAAATTGAATTTGTACGGTGAAAATACTTATCTCATCTCATTTTATTAAGAGATAAATTCAAATTAAACAATTAGCAAAGAAGCATAAGATATCTTAAATATTACGTTTTAGAGATCTGTGTCGTTTAATCCATTCAAATCCTCTCGAAAATCTGATACCAAATTATAGGAGGTACAATATGATAAAATTGTTTATTTTTGTATTTTTTTTTTTTTGGGAAATCTACTTCATCAGTTTTTCTTGAATATTAATAGGACTAATTCCACTATAAATAGTGTAACTATAGAAATGTATCATACTAGTACTTTCCCTATATCTAAATTTAATATTCAATTAGACCGTATTCTGGAGATGAATATCAGTAAATTTTAAAATTTAAATTGGACCGTTTCATAAAACGCTCCCAAAATTTGTTTCACTCGTTTGATAAGCAGCTATCCTCTCTCTTAATCAAGTTATAAATTGAAAGCGACAACTTTATATGAGTTTATAGAATAAATTTTTTTTCCATATACAGTGTGACCCATTTTGTTTGGTAGCACCCACGTAAAATCCGCATTTTTCAACCGATTTTGTTTTAATTTTTTTTGTTAGATTCAGTATCAAAAACAGTATTTTGGCACACATTTTCATAGCTTAATCACTATTTTCAAGGCCCTCTATGTTAATTTTTCCTTGACAAAAGTACATTAGGCATTTTTTTTCTCAAATATGACTATAACACTGGATTCAGAATCATCACAAATGTAAACTACCAAAATTTTATAAAAAAAAATTTTATTAACGACAAAGTTTTTACAACAAGAATTTGGAAGAAGTGGTATTCTCATATATAATACCACGAGAGTGAAAATTTTGTAAGCAAAATTTTTCGATTGTCATGAAAGTTTGTTGCTTGGCGATTTTGCGAATGACATTTTTAACAAAACTACGAGCCGTTAGGCGAGTGGTATTGGATTAAATAATGTCATGAGCAAAATTATCTAAAAGCAACAAACTTGAATACAAGAGAAAAATTTTACCTTCAAAATTTTTAATTGAGTGGTATTCGACATGACTATTTCACGAGAGAAAAACTAAAAAATCATATGTTTAAACATTTTATTTATTGCAAACTTCAATTATACAAAGCCAAAAAAATAATAACATTATGAAAAAAAAATTACTTATTTATGTAAAAAGTACAATTATTATAATTGTACGTTGTAGCATTATTTTGGGGATTATTTCGCATCATAACCTGTGATGAATTCAAGTTAGAAACTGAGGATTCCTTTTCTTTATTTTTATTTTCTCGAAGGTTCTCTATAAGTTGAAAATGGTGTTCTTCATTTAAATGTGAATATGGTTTCAAAGAATGGGCAGAAGAATGTCCTGTAAGCTTAATTACTTCTTGTTCACCAACTCCTTCTTTTGCTAATGCAGATATTGCAGAAGCTCTATGTGAATGATTGGTTATTTTTTTTTGTGTCTATACCAATTGATTCTGCCGATATTTTCGTCCACTTTGAAATTGTATTAATTCCCAATGGTGAATTTTTGTACCATATTCCTTCCTCCCAATTTGGATGTACCTACTGTTAAAAATAATCTTGTTGTTGTTAGATAAGTATTGGATTCTCTTTTTTAAATTTTTAAAAATAAACGAACGGGACACAAATTGTTGTTAGCATTATTTCTTACCAGCCACTTACTGCCAGATAAAGCTTTTGATCCTCCTTGTGTCGTTTTGGAAAAGATTGGATTATATTCTACCCTGCCAGTAAAATTACCTTTATTATCATATTCTTTTTTAAAGTAATTAATATCACAATTAGCAGCTTCATTTACACGCCATGCTAATTCGAACGAACATAAATAAAAAAACTTTTTTTGTAACCCATCAGGATTATCTTCAGAATAGCTTTCTACCATTTCCATTAATTCTTCTTTGGTAAACGCGTTAGAACTTCTTTTTCTGGTTTCAGGTTCAGCCTGAAGCTTTTTACGTTTTGTATCCCTGGCCAATCTAGCAAATTTATAGGTAATATCTTTAAATGGATCAATTTTGATGTTAAATTCTAGAAAATATTTTTCCTGAATCATTTGAGCAGTCGTATTCCAAAGTGTTTTCAAACTAGCTTCAGTATAATCAGTTCCATCTCTTTTTTTTCATGTTAATACCATAATCTTCAAGAATTTTTGCTATAACTTGTTCAGAAGTATCCTTTTCTAACGTATAATTACGTGCGTCCAGAAACATTCTAAACTGTTCCCACGCAGACTTTTTTGTCTTCATTGTATTTCGCGGTATACTTTGCTTAATTGCAATCTCTATTTCATTTATTGAACTATATCCAAATCTATTCATGTTAATAATACTTATTTAAATTTTTGAAACAGTTTAAATAATTTTTAGACAGTTGAATAAATAAATAAACAACTTAGTTTCCTTAGAAACCACCAACAAAGATTTTATATTGAATTTTATCACAGAGTGATATAATTTTATACACATAGATTTGATATATCAAACGTCAAAAAATTGCTGCGACAAGACAAAAAATTGCCAGTTCAAAACCTTCAAATTTTGTCAGTTATCAATTTACTCTAGTGAAATAGTCAGTAATATTTTACGTAGAATGTAGACAAATTTTAAAAATGACAACATGGTAAACAAAAGCAAGGACTCAAACATATTGCACAGTAAAAATTCGAAGCCGATAACTCAACCCGTTCTGGAGTTATAGCTTTTGAAAATACTTTAAAATTGTCCCGTCTTTCCAGCAAGTTTTGTTCTTTCTTTTGTTGAAATAACAAAAGATAACCGTTTTAAAAGCCTGTCGTATACAGAAAACAAAAAGGTGAATGCGAGAGCGCATTCACCAAAATTTACATTTTCTGAATAAAAATTTATTTACCTAAAATCTATGTTTCTACTGGACGTGGAATTGTTTATTTCAATACGAACAGTACATGAGAACTTTCTAGGTTATATTTATCGCGATTTAAATGGGAAAACAAACGTCAAATTCAAAATATTCGTATTATTAATTTAAGAATGTTGAAATTAAGTCGGTTTCGAATAGATTTCTACATAATTTGAATATCGAATATAAAGAAGAACAAATTGTATTGAATTTACATCGGTAATTTTCCTCATAAAATTGTCGAATGGAGGCTGAAAGGAATTAAGTGAATAAACCGCTATATTTATCAAATTTCAACTCGATTTATTTAGATTTAGCATTGGAAATGTTTATTTTAATTCTCCAGTGAGAATATTCATCATATTAAATGAAATATTATAGATCAGGGTTGTCCAGATATAAAAAATTATTTATATATAGAAATAGAAGGAAAGTGAGAATGAGGAAAGCAAAAAAACGGTGTTATAATGGAGCAATCAAAGATCTAAGAGAAAGAAGAGTATCATTAGCCGCTTTCACGGGTGAAAAGCGTTGCAGAAAGAACAAGATACAGACTAAGTAGAGAGGGAATCATTAAAAAAACCACCTTTTCACTTCTTAGAAATCAGACCATTACCAGACTTGGAAAGAATGCCATTCAATGGTACACAGACGGCTCAAAAGCAACAGAAGGAACTGGGATAGGAGTGTTCGGGCCAGGAACCAAATACTCTGAAAGCTTGGGAAAAACCCCAAGTATCTTTCAAGCGGAAATCCACGCCATAAGAAAGTGCGCCCAGTTCAATATTGATGAAGGATACAGAAGACAAAGGATTATCATAATGTCGGATAGTCAAGCAGCCATTAAAGCACTGAGCTCTTGTGTAATCAGTTCCAAAATGGTGTGGGAATACCTAGACAAACTCAATGAACTAGGCGAGAACAATATAGGATTCCAGTACACACTGGAATAGATGGAAATGAAATAGCAAAGAGAGGGACTGAAATACCTTTCTGGGGGCCTGAACCCTTTTGCGGAATCAGCCCCAATGTAATACTGGAAGAAATAGGTAAATACGAGAAAAAAAGAAGATCTGACCATTGGAAAGATCTAGTTGGGTTTATACAACCAAAGACTCTTCTGGGTGACTACAACCTGTCGAGATAAGATGAATGCATAAGTAAAAATAAAACTGCGCTAAAAGTTTTAACAGGGATCCTAACGGGACATTGTCGCCTGAATGGGCACCTGAAAAAGCTCAAAATAGTGGAGGAAGAATGCAGATTTTGTGGCATGGAAGAAGAAACCTCCATCCACATACTTTCCAACTGCACAGCACTTCAGAATCCTAGAGCACAGCACCTGGAAGATTACTGGATAGAAGAGGAACATTCAGCATGCAGATATCCTAAAATTCCTCTGGGAAATAGGACTAAAGGAATTACTAGTTTATGAGACTCTCCTCAGAAACTGAGTAGAAGTAAGGGGGCACAATAGATCTTTTAGGTCTCAGTGAATGTCACCCCAAAATACATACATACTTACATACTCGAAAACCCGCGTATATATAGTCCTTCGCAACTCTAGAACTTTCTTGAATTTACGAATTCTATAACATTCGGGAATGAACCATTGTATTTCACTATGGAGCTTTCTAGAAAGCGCTTTCGCCAAAAAGTATAGTTCGCGACAGGACCGGCTTCTGAATCACTGAGCTCGTAACAATATATAAATACATAGCCTCTTTTAAAAATTGTCATCTAACAGTAACCACATCAATTTTGGAAACGCCACGAGAAAAACTCACTCAAAGGGAAGAAATACTTTTTAAATTTTCTATATTCTCCAACTTTTAATGACCCATCTCTGTCTTGGTAGTGGGCTTAAAAAGCATATGAGTAGCTTTGCATGTATGATTAAAGAAAATTAGAATTTGTGTATACCCCTAGATATAGTCAAAAGCACTCTTATCGTGTGGGTTCAAAGGTCACTAGCCACATGTATCAAATCAGAAGACACAGAGGTTACCAAAATGTGAGATACCGGAAAATTGGTTCTTATTATTCATATTGTCACTTTGAATTGTCAAAGTGACATAACTGACATTTAAGTAAAAACTTCGCTGGTGAAAGACTTTTTAGAATAGCTGAAAACTAAATACATATCCTTTTTTCTCCCGTCAAAATTGCATAAGTCTGTCTTATTCAACTTAAGGATTTTATTTGGAAGTTATGATTAAAAGCAATAAAAGAAAACAAAAACGGTGAGTATGTTTTTGGTGAATCGTAATAAATGACCCGCATTATAAGACTGCATTTGACTATACAACTTTTTTTTTAAGTGCGCGAGCCTTCTAGAATATTTAAACAATTTAGGCCCGGTTGCATATTTGAAGCTTAAAATTGAGCTCAACTGAGCTGGGCTTAAAATATAAGCTAAGCTCAACCCTAAGCCTGTTGTACAAACATCGTTCAGTAGCAGCTCTACTAAACCTATATTTGCAAGTGTTGGTAGAACTGATTTCGAACTGACGCATGCGTATGAAATAAATTGGTCACAATATGTTTGTCAAGTAACCTAACTAATGTCATATTTGCTACCTATTAGTTTTACAAGAAATTTCCTCTGATATACAATCTGTCACAAAGCGAACGGTTTCTTTAGAAAGACGAAATCTTAGAATAAACTTTTAATTTAATATTAAATTGAGTACAGGTTATGTTTGCATACAATTCATTCACATTTAAGCCAGGGAACATGATGAAAATTTATGTTCCGTGCTTAAGCTTGCATTAAACCTGCCCTCTTGGAGGCTTTACTAAGCTTAAGGTTTAAATGAAGCTCAACCGTAAGCCAACTTTGTACAACAGCAATCTGACGCTGAACCTGAGTTCACACTTGAGCCTTCACTAAGTACAATTGTACAGCCGGCCCTTGATATATAAAGAATAATTCAGTTATAAAGTGCTATGTTATTAAATTAAAATTGCTGTTAACTAAATATTTATAATTAATTAATTTACTCATATTTATAATAATAATAAAGTTTACAAAGCAATTTTTAATAAAAAAAAAGTATGAAAATTCACTATGAACTCATAAACAGCTTTTAATAATGTTAATGCCATAAAAACTAATAATTAAATATTTATTTAAAAACAGATTGCATGAAATCGTCTTCTATCTAATGTATAGTTTTTGTTTATCCGTTACCATTTTAAATATACTTCAATGGTTATGCAAATTTCATTTTCAGGATATAAAGGATGTACTAAGGGTTATCGTATTCCAATAACAACTTTAACAAAGGGCCTTACACTTTGAAAGTAAAATCGGATTTATTTCTTTTCATTCGAAAAAAACGTTGAGATCTATTCTATTCAAAATTGAATTACACCTTCTAGACGATGCAAATAGTGTACTATACACCAAGATGGTGAAGACTTTTCTATTTGACCGACACTGTCAGTTTTCGATATATATTATGAACGTACTCGTTATGGCATCAGTTATTTTTGGTTGAGCGCGAATTTTAAACTAATGGCATTTTTATTCGAATAATTTCATCTTGATAGGTATAATTTCAAGCAGCAAATATGTTAAAGACAATCTGCTGGGTATACAAAATTATGTAGCACAAGTTTATGTTGAACTACTATCCCTGAATTCTCAAAATATTTGAATTTGTCCATTATTATTCACCAAGGACAATGTCTTGAAGTCTTGAAGACTGTAATTTGCCCCATCTTTTTATGAATAAATGATAAAATAAGTCAAAATGTTTTTGCCCTTACAGCTCCAACATTCACCAGAAAAAGACTTGATTTGCAAAAACTATTGAAATAATGACGACTTTAGAAACAGTAAGTCTCTGTACATGTTCTTCCTCCCAAAAATAACACTTTTACTATATCCTACGTTGCAAAAATTTCTTCTGCCTTTGAGGCTCTTGTATAAGAACCGACCCACTCGATTAATCCTTGATATACATTCATAAAATCTTGCTTCTTAAATATATTTATTAAATTTGATTAATGGCCACTTTTCTGTATTATATACATCTACCTAAGTTCATTAATTTTCCTTTATCGGTGATTTCATGGGAAAAATATTATCGCTCAATGAGGTTTTATATAGATCAGAAATACATTATCTTCAATCAGTAGCGTACTGAAAATATTTTATGATATTACGAGTAGATATAGGTAATGGCTAACAGTTTACATTTAAAATTGCCAATTGTGGACGAATAGTGAGAATAAGTAACGTGGAGGCAGACTTTAATATCATGCAACAATGGGCTAGTTTCATGGGTATGAATTAACAAGTGGATTCATATCAGGAGGGTTAAGAATAACATATCTTTTTCCATGATAACGATATTTATCTCAAAATTAATAAATATTTATGAAATTTAGTTTTAAAATTTTTTTGGAACTTTAGTTCTTTACGCCAGGTTATGTTTGAGCGACCAGGGGTCGCGACGCAAAAGATCTGACCGTTACGCGTTACGTTACGCTGCGTTATGTTACATTGCTTCGTTATGTGCCTTGCTTTTTCGTGCTTGTGCCTCCTTAGTCTCTCTCTCGTTTACGAAGCAGCGATTCATAATAATAAATATGTTCATGCCCGGATTCGAACCCGGGCCGCCCGCGTGCAATGCGAGCATTCTAACCACTGAACCACCGATGCTATATTAAAGTTCTATGCAAAGCTGATATTCGCAATGTTAGTGATCTACTTGAATTTCGGATAAATTTTTACTATTATTTCCATAATTTTTTTTGCGCGATTAAGGGGTCTAGCTACTTTTCGAAATACAGGGTATACAGTCTGGATATTACCTGCGAAAGAACCTTTCTAGAAAGGTCGCATTCATAGTTTGCGACAGGACCGGCTTCTGAATCAGTGAGTTCGTAACAGTAGTTTTGCCAGAAATTCTGTAGCTGGCGCTGAGTTTGTTTGACTTGTCATATTATTTAAGGTTAGTTTTTAGTTAGTGTCGATGTTTCTATGACATGGAGAACGTAAGTTTACAGTTCTATGATGAAAAATACTGGAAAAGAAAGTTAGCATTGTTGTCAAATATATCCTTATTCTTAGGGATACAGCAAGTTGCGTGCTAAATCCTGAAATGTTCGGTACCAGCTCAATATTGTAGGCTATAGTTCTACTGTAGAGTTTTTGGAGTGCCTAGGAGAGGAGGTTCATGGGAAGTCAAGAATCGATGGGATTTAAGTCGAGTTATCAAGGCGGCAGTACCAGTACAAGTCGCCTGAATCAAACTATAGTCAAAAGCGCCTTTATCGTGTGGGTTCAAAGGTCACTAAATATGTATCAAATTAGAACACAGAGGTTACCAAAATGTAAGATTACAAATATAACTGGAGGAAAGAATGATGGTTGATGATTCCTGCACACTGGTTGACGAATTTCCACTTTTTTATTCATTCTCGAAATAATCTATCAGATTAAGTACCATTTTTTTGCTTGATGATGCAAAATACCTTCTTATTATTCATATTGTCACTTTGAATTGTCAAAGTGACATAACTGACATTTAAATAAAAACTTCGCTGGTGAAAGACTTTTGAGAACCGCTGGAAACTAAATACATATCCTTTTTCCTCCCGTCAAAATTGTATAAGTCTGTCTTATTCATCTTACGGATTTTATTTGGAAGTAACGCAATAAAAGAAAACAAAGACGGTAAGTATGTCTTTGTTGAATCGTATGAGCCGCATGATAAGACTGCATTTGAATTTACCAGCTATCAAGTTTACGTCTTTCTAAATCAGAGTAGATTAGATAAAGCGAGAAAAATAATTAGTGACTAATTCTTGTAAATACAAAAGAAAAGAAAACATGTAACAATTTTTAAATCCCCTGTATGCCACTGATGAAATATGATCCAAATATGACTCAATATTCTTTAGCATTCATGACTTAAAAGGGAAGGAATAGGGTATAAAAGAGGTGATTTATGAGACTTTTAAAATTTTATCTCAGAATAAGTACCTCACTGTATAAAAGATGAAAAAAAAAATAAGTAAAAGTAAAAAAAATGCAAATTTATGTAGTGGCTGTAATATTTAGATATTAAATAACTGGAAGAGACTATAAAATATCACAAAATTATAAGAATTCGTATAATTTTTTTAATTTTGATATTCTGACGACGATTGTAGCAAACATGTATACAGGGTGTCCCACGACGAGTTAAAACTATCTGTATATGGCAAAATACTTATAGTAAAATCATGAAAATTTCTACGTTTCGGTTTTCGGATGCGATCTTTTTAACTAAAATATTTTCAAAGATGGCAGACTTCCGGTTCTACCGGAAGTCGACTGCAACTTTGTTATTTTGAATAGAACACCCTGTATATTAGTACATTTTTGGAATCTACGTAAAATTTTAGTATAGTTTTGTCTGAAAACTTTTTTCGAAAAATGCATACTTTTTGAATTATTGATTTTTTTGTAAAAAATTTGACCGTTGCAGACCCTTGTAAATTATTTTTTCACGAGGATACCCTTAAAGATATGAAAATGGTTTCTGTTCGGTTGCTTTTAGCAAGGTCAAACCTATTTGAATCTATGTTGAGAAATTTTTCATTTTATACAGGGTGTGTATAGAAAGTGTTCAAAGTTTAACTTCATAAATATAAAATTTCTTCATTTTCTTAAATAGAACCACCCGGTTTTTTCCATTTTAATGCATCCAGGGGTAGAAAATATGACAAATTCATGTATACTTTCCTATACCTAAACCTTACCGTTATCCAGATGTTGAATGTTTTCTGTAAATTTTGAGAAATGCAGGTGAGGTCTAAATTTTATTTTGACCCGTTGATACAAGCACTAAGAAATAAAAAAGAGTATTATAAATTTGCTTTTAATACATGGTAAATATGGCAAAGTTGTTACAAGAACATATGTGCTTTATTTGCAGTAAGATATCCCGCATCTCTAAAAATTTACAGAAAACATTTAATATCTGGATAACGGTAAGGTTTAGGTATAGGAAAATATACAAGAATTTGCCTTATTTTTTACCCCTGAATGCATTAAAATAGAAAAAACCGGGTGGTTCTATTTAAAAAAATAAAGAAATTTGATATTTTTGAAGTTAAACTTTGAACACTTTCTATACACACCCTGTATAAAATTAAAAATTTTTCAACATAGATTCAAATATGTCTGACCTTGCTAAAAACAACTGAACAGAAACCATTTTCATATCTTCAAGGATATCCTCGTAAAAAAATAATTTGTAAGGGTCTGCAACCGTTAAATTTTTTACAAAAAAATTAATAATTCAAAAAATATGCATTTTTCGAAAAAACTTTTCAGACAAAAGTATACTAAAATTTTACGTAGATTTTAAAAATATATCAATATACAGGGTGTTCCATTTAAAACAACAAAATTTCAGTCGACTTTCGGTAAAACCGGAAGTCTGCCATCTTTGAAAATATTTTAGTTAAAAAGATCACATCCGAAAACCGAAACTTAGAAATTTTCATGATTTTACTATAAGTATTTTGCCATATACATATAGTTTTAACTCGTCGTGGGACACTGTATACTGAGGATTAATTAATCTTATATTCACCTCGGACTAAGAATGAAGATGCACAATATTGATGTTAAAAAAAAACTGTCTCTATAACCATCCTACCGTTAAGCTAATTCAACTGAGCAAATTACTTCAAAGGCTTTCCCTTCTAGATCGATATTATTCATACATGTGCGTCATCATACATGAAATTTATATATTTCCATTTATTTTTAACATTTTAAAAACACTACGACTTTTGGTGGAATAATAAAAAAAAATTTACGTAGGGTTATTTTGTTCGATATATCCTTATAGCAATATTTTACGACTTCCATGTGTTATGAGTCTCTAAACTAGTTAGGTCGGCACCTGAGTGCAGGAAGATCTACCAAAGCAGTGACAAGTAGGTACCTATATTCTGTCGAATTTATCAAGTTCAAATAAGGAGCAACTACGTGTTATATCGGGGCAACGAACATTAACAAGACTTGTTAGTGTTCGTTGATCGGGGCTAGTACTAGGGCACCACCAAGATTTAGTTACCGCTGCGGAAGATAACAATATTATCCTGAGGTGGGTTAAAGGGCACGATAGAAGTGAAGGTAATCGCATTGACGATTCTATTTTAGGCATTTGCGGAAAAATCGTATGTTTACTTCGTAGGAAAAGCCACTTTCTTGGACTTTGTGTTACTAAACAATTTTAAGTCATTCAAGGTAAACAATGTACTATTTGACATCAATTTTTCTTATATTTATATACCACGTAACCCTCCAGTTATTCATATCAATTCTAACTGGTTAAAAATCAAATAAAAATCTGAATACTTGGCATTGAATAGCGATCCTTTTTATCCAGAAAAAGAAAGTCATTATTTTTATGTAAGACTTCCTTTACAACTCTCAATATAAGCACCAGCAGGTGTGCATAATGTAATAGACTCCAACAATGGCTGTTAAAAAACGCGTTGAAATCGTACAAATAATTTGATATTCCAATGCTGTGGTTCGTTTGTTATTTTTAGATTAAATTTATTTCATTTGAATTAAAATTAAATACATTTCATGAAAGTACAAAATTATATCGGGGGAGTTTGAAAACTTAGCTAAAGAACTGGCAATTAAGAGCACGATAGAAAGGATTTGAAGCAACCAGATATTCCTTACAAGACCCGAAAAAAATAAATATACTTTTGTTAAATCGGGTGACCAAGCAGTCCAATCAGTTGGGCTCCCTCTTACAGCATTGCATTGATGACGGTGAACACTTTGAACCTTCAGTTTAATATTAGGGTTAGGATTATACTTTTTGTAGCTAGTTTTGTTTAGAATGAATTATTCATTAAAATTCATCATTAATCAGGATTTTTTGTTACTTACAACTTACAACGTTTATTGCGTCAATAATTATAGATTACAATAAATATCACAAAATAACTCTGTTTTTATAAACTTTGGGTATAGGGAATGCTTGACAACAATTAAAGTTACATAACTGAAGACTCTATTTTTGCTATAAAATACAGGGTGCTCCATTTGAAAGAAGAAAGAAAATGACAGGTTCGAGTTTCCGTTCACCCTGTATATAAGAAAGAATATAATTGAAATTTAATAGGATACGGAGATATTGGATCATGTTGCGAAACTCTGTTTGGCAAAATACATCTTTTTTCTTCAACGTACAACAAGCTACAGAGCGTTGATTTACCTACGATTTTCACATAAACATGTCCATATCTTTTGAAGGACTCTGTATAACGTGGCAAAACCTTATATCAAAAGCTTCAAAAAAATGTAACCAATGTAAATTCGGTATAATATACAGGGGTTCCCATTTGAAAAATCATATGTTTGGTTTGTAACGGAGTTATGCAGCACTCTGTATAGTTCGATATAATTTCAAAATATGGACCTTCAGCACATCTACTATTTTTGTTGATAACATTTTTTGATATGTCTTAAAATAACCCATATACCGAAGTTTGTCGTAAGATTGGTACACCCTGTATATTTTCCTTTTGTTTTCTTCGTATTGAAAAAAACTTGACACTGTTGATGGTAACACCTTTTATAATAAATATTCAATCGGATTTTTTTATACTTAATTTACGCGACAAAAAAAAGATGAGTGTTGGAAGTTTTGCACGCGACGTGGCGTCGTGGCGGACACCGTAAAGAATAAATTTAAAGGATTTAGCTCAACCTCTCTTCCTTACATAATCCTTAATGAAACCTGCGCTAAGTTATAACCAATGGAATAAAAAATATATTTAGATAAATTGGAATTATCGTGAAATATGTTAAGCAATTGTACACAATTCAATAATAGAATTGTAATGCTCTTCTTATTTATTTGAACTGTTTTTACCGTGTGATAAAATTATACCCTCACTTTGGCTAATTACTATTGATTTATTGAAGAAACACTTACACACTATAATAAGCCTAATTTGTACACACACTACTTAATGTCTACCAATTTATCTACACTTGGTATAATAATTGTCCTAATTTATCTTCAACACTATTTATATTCACTATCTGTTCACTCACTGTATACTGAACAACTCCCCGACTCACTCGAAAACCCGTGTATATATAGTTCTTTACAACTCTAGAGCCTTCTTGAATTTACGAACTAGAACATTCAGGAATAAACCATTGTATTGCCTTGTATGGAGCATTCTAGAAAGCGCATTCGCCAAAATGTATAGTTCGCAACAGGACCGGCTCCTGAATCACTGAGTTCGTAACAGTATATTGGGCAAGCAGAAAAGTGAGCTATTTTTTCGAATCTAATTTAATAATTTTCCAATTTTCCATTTTCATCAGTTGTTAATAATTAAATTATTAATTTAAATATACAGGGTGGTTTTTAATTATTATCTCAAATGCTCCCTCTCTCTCTATATATATATATATATATATCTAAATTTCATATAATCAAAAAAGGAACGAGGAAATATTTTAAAACACTTACATTTGAACTTCATGACGTAGGCTC
>CAJUYG010000335.1:168107-190536 GCA_910591675.1 Galerucella calmariensis
ATTTTAATTTACTGTTCTGCAGAGTGTTAAAGAGGAGGTCTTTTTTGCTAACAATTGGCAATATCTTTGTAAAACACCCTTATAATATATTAGAGTGCTATATTTTTGTAACGCTCTCGGTGAGATCTTTTCGATTCTTAAACAAAATATAGTACGTTCCATTAAAAAAAATGTAAGTTTGTGCTGCTACGTGGTTTTGGAACACCCTGTAGAATCGAAAGTATTTTCAAAATGTGCCCTCAGTAACTGTATTAGCTCACAGAAAACTAGGAAGTTCTATCACTCACCACAACAATGTAATCCTCCGATTTCAGAAGATTGCCCCACCCTGTATAAATAATACTTATTGTAATTTTATATCATCATTTACTGAAATTCTTTTTATTGTAAACTGATATTATAAATATATAATCATGAAATTATGTTTTACCCATAAAAAAATTAGTTGTCACTTTCACCTGTTACGCATAAAAATGGATGTGTGTAAATATACAGAGATATAGATCTTTATATTAATGCCACAGTATGAAAATTTTGAATTAAATTACAGTTTGCTACGTGTTGCCGCATACGATTATAAACGAGCCTGTTTCATAATATTCCAAGCATAAATTAACAAGAATATGTTATTTGTTTCAGGTCGATATCCGTTAGGAAGTAGAATGAACACCACTATCAATGTAAGATTCTTTTGTGGAGTATTCTTTTTCATTGTCATTCTGGCAATAGTTTCGACAGCTCCCTATGCGGATTACGATAGTAAGTATGGAAATATTTTAAATTTAACGCACGAAACACATTTTTTATCCATCAGAAATTTTCAGTATTCCAATAATACACATAGATTCAAAAGTTTTGCATCACCCTAAATCTCCGAAAAAAAATGTGTTCATTATAAATGGATCAGAGATTAATCAAATAATTAGTTTCAATAAAAAAAAAACGTGTATATTTGTCAAAAATTTTTATTATCCAATAATAAACTTGCTTTAAACATAAAAAGTATTCTTAGAAATTAAATAAATTAACTACAAATTGATTGTTTTTAAAGAAAAGGTTAAGTGAGAACCTGCATGGAAACTTTTAATAAAAAGTATTTCCACCTCTAGAATTTATGCAAGCTTGAAGTCGCCTGCCCATCCTGTTTACCAAATTATTGATATTCTGTTGAGGAATATTTCGCCATTCTTCTTGGGCCGCATGAACAAGCTTTTGTACACTCCTGGGTGGATTTCTGCATGCTGCCACTGCCCTGGCAAGCATGTCCCAAGCATGTTCTATGGGATTCATGTCAGGAGATAGGGCAGGCCAGCTCAAACGATTGATCCCTTCAGTTTCAAGATACTCATTTACAGCTCTGGTCCTATGAGGTCGGGCGTTATCGTCCATAAAAACGAAGGAATTGCTAACAGCTGCGCGCCATAGTCTCACGTGAGGATGTAGAATCTCTCTGAGATACCTATCACCAGTCATCGTTCCCTCCACATGAATTAATTCTGTGCGATCATTTAACATGATACCAGCCCAAAACATAGCACTTTCTCCTCTGAAGGGCGGCACGGGGCGAGCATGGGCAAGCTGAGCAACTCTCGTTGGATCCCGCCACACACGTATTCGATGGCTATCTTGTACCAAACGAATCCTTGTCTCGTCGGAAAAAAACACCGAATTCCAAAATTCTTCAGGCAAGGCCGCGTGTTCTTGCGCCCACTGTAGTCGGCGAACTCTGTGCTCAGGTTGTAGTCTGGGCACTCTTATTGGTCGGCGACACCTCAAACCTGTCGCAAGTATTCGTCTTCGTAATGTCGAGATCGATACTGGAACTCCCAACGCATGTCTCATATCTCTTTGGAGTGCTGGTATTGCCATGGTCGGGTTTCTTCGGATAGTTAAGTGGATATAGCGGTTCTGCCGCTGATTAGTAACACGCCTTCTACCGCTTCTAGGTCTATCACGAAGAGAATTGGTCTGGAGATACCGGTTCCATACACGAGACACATCACTTCGCCAAACGCCAACTCTGTTTGCCACGAACCTTTGAGAATGACCTTCTTCAACTAAAGCCACTATTTTTGCACGGTCAATCTCACTTATGACTTGACGATTCATGTTTGAACTTAAAATCGTAAAAATCAAATGCCTTGAATGTTAAAATGATCGCACTAAAAATGTTATCTCACAAAAAAAACTGTAAACATCTGTATATTGCAAAAAATATGGAACATATTGAAATGGTAAACATTGATAAACAAGTCGACAAAAAAATGTTAGCGCAAAAAAATTCCTTTGCATCCGAAGAAGGTGATGCAAAACCTTTGAATCTATGTGTATTTATCAAAAGGACGATGAAGACGATGTCGAAGTTTACTTTAAATAGGTTTTTTTTTATTTTTATGATTTTTTTGACTGTGATTACGTTGAGTTAATGTTTAGAAGAGTAGATGAGTAGAATGTATTTTTTGTTTCTTTTTTTATATACCTATTTTAATAATTAATTTATGTTTTCAAGTTTTTATACTTCACCAAAAACATTTTATTGTTAATAAAATAAATTTTAAGAAATCCGTGCATAATATTTCATTATTAGTGCCCTTATTTTAAATTATTCTGTGTGTAACATAATTTTCTGAAAAATTCGATAATTTTGTCAACGCTGCTCGATAATTTCTTACCTCACGTCTGGCAGCACTGATTTAAACTAGCCAGAACTCGCCAGACGATAGGAGGGGTAAGAAAATTTTCGGTAACCCGTAAATCGACGAAGTGAATTTACTTGTCGGTAGTTAGTGTACGGTGGTTGAAACAATAACATTTTAGGCTGACTAGCAATGTCGAAAGTCTAATGGTCGTTTAAAGTCTAAAACCCCCTAAATCACTCGAGTATTTCTGTTGAAGATTTAATGAAGTTAAAAACGTTCAATTTCGCCATTAACTTTTCGGGTATGATGAATAATTAATCAATCAAAAAAGGGATAACTAATTAACATAAAATAATATTTGTTTTTGAAAAGTTTACATCAATAGGACCAAGCAAATTATACAAATTCATAAACTCTGTTAGTATGTTTGCAATTCATCCGAAAAAATAAAAATACGAGTGCTCTAGCTAGACCAGTGGCTCTTAACCTTTTCACTACTGACAACCATCTGAGAACCGTAAAATGGGAATTACTAGATTCTAATAGCTTTTATCGATAAGTGAATTGAAACATTATTATGTTATTTAATAATACAAGCGTATAAATAAAAATGACCACGTTCCGTGACCATTTGGCAGCTATTTGAAACGGCAATATTAGCATGACACCGAAAATTTCATCACATTTCTAACTATCGAGGGAGCTGCTTTTATAAAAAGAGGACGAAAAAAAGAATAACAAACGTCGAGTACAATTACACGAGAGATAATTAACGAAATTCATTTGTATTGAATGACCGCTTGGCCTTACTTTATATACCGTAAAATGTTACTTTACTAAGAGTTTTTCTTTTAAATTAGGTCTTTAGTGTTTATTGACTTTCTTTGTTCCTTGTTTTTAGAAAAAAGTTCTTATAAACAGCGAGTTTTACAAAAAAAATTGTCTCATCTTTTCGGTACCCCTGAATATATAATATTATAGATACCTACGCTTCCACTGAATTTTTTTATAGGTACTTATTTGTTCATTATCTGAGAGAGTGTCTTCTTAATTTACGCTCAACACTCCCATTATTACGGCTAATACCTACCTTACGATCTTTCAACTTGTAGATACTTGCGACTATAACATAACCTCATTTTTTGAATTAAGGTATCTTTATACCATTTTTATATGAAAACCCACTAACTCTATCCGGTAGATACCGAAAATCTCCTTAAAAAATGGTTTTTAATACATTTTTTTATCGAAATTTTGATAGGTACAGTTCCAAATAGTTCTAGCTGTTTGTCTGGTGTAAAACTTCAACTTTTCAATTGCCCGTTTCAGTAGATTTTTTAATTTGCCTACGAACGGAAAAAGATTCCTGTCAGCGACAGCTATATCGAGACGAAAATAACACAAAGCCAACTTGATGGAAGTGTTTTTACAGAGCTAGGTATATTGTAATGTACAAAAAGAGAATACTGCGGATATATTTTCATCTATTTCATGTCACATGTAACCGCCAAACAGCTTTATGGACATTCTGTTCATATTGATTTTTTTTATATAATCTACGTAAAAATTAAATCGTTGTTATACACAATAGATTTTCACTTAGTAACACTACATTTTGTTACATAACCTCACTTCTATTATACTTATAATTTTGGTTGTGTAGCAGAAAAATATAATACCGTGGTTCAAATACAATAAGTGAAAATAGAAAACACTTACCTTTCCCATGGAAACAAGCAGCTTCTTCAAAAACCCTAATTGAATACACGTAGAAATATCCAAACATATTTGGATTATAACGAACATTCACAGACGTCAGACAGGTACCACATACACTTTTATCCAGTTCACAGAGGGCGTTTAGAAAATACGCAATACAGTTAAAATCAATTAAATCGAATAATTAACACATAAAAACTACAAATTTGGTGAAAATAAATTAACCGAGACAGAAACAAGCACACACAAAATACTTGAAGTATTTTAAGCAAGCATAAGGAAATCAAATGTCTACCGCCAGAGGGCGGCAGTTATATCGAGACGAAAATAACACAAAGCCAACTTGATGGAAGTGTTTTTACAGAGCTAGGTATATTGTAATGTACAAAAGGAGAATACTGCTACATCTATTTCATGTCACATGTAACCGCCAAACAGCTTTATGGATATTCTGTTCATATTGATTTTTTTATATAATCTACGTAAAAATTAAATCGTTGTTATACACAATAGATTTTCACTTAGTAACACTACATTTTGTTACATAACCTCACTTCTATCAAACTAATAAACTTATAATTTTGGTTGTGTAGCAGAAAAATATAATACCGTGGTTCAAATACAATTAGTGAAAATAGAAAGCACTCACCTTTCTCATGAAAACAAGCAGCTTCTTCAAAAACCCTAATTGAATACACGTACAAATATCCAAACATGTTTGGATTATACCGAACATTCACAGACGTCAGATAGGTACCACTATACACTTATATCTAGTTCACAGGGGGCGTTTAGAATATACGCAATATAGTTAAAATTAATTAAATCGAATAATTAACACATAAAAACTGCAAATTTGGTGAAAATAAATTAACCGAGACCGAAACAAGCACAGACAAAATACTTGAAGTATTCTAAGCAAGCACAAGGAAATCAAATGTCTACGGCCAGAGGGCGCTACACAACTAAAAACATATTTTAAGTTGGTAAGTAGTAGTAGGCTATTTACTGACAAATTCACCACGACTATAAAATGGAATTGAATAATGAACTACAACCAATTTTTTGTGTTGAACTATTTGTTAAAAGAACAATATTTATCAACCTAATTTTCAAACGTGATCTAGGTACATATCATGCTATTCCCTTTCGTGTTAACAAGCTATTGCTGTTCTAGTAACATTACTATGACTTTAACTGACTTTCAAGCTCATTAAAATAACCCTTTGTCTTTTATTATAATACAAGATAGATATAAACGTGGATTTGTGATTATATAGGACTTAGAAAAACATTCACCATTAAGGGAAATTCTAGATCAAGTTCTATTTTCGTTCAATTCCCGCCTTGCTATTACAATAATGAAACGAGCCATATTTGCTTTCTATTAACATATTACAGATGACCTGTTAATTGATCATATACATTCGTATAAGCGGCGCATGATGGTTAGAAATTAATTAATTTGCAATCATTCATATTCACGTAATTATTCAAATGTTTGAATGGTATAAATTTTCTCATCATCTGCTATTTTCACGAGCCCATTCAGTGAATTCACTCACTATATTTATATTTTCCAGATGATATTCACGATCTTGTTGAAATTCTTTTGCAAAAAGATAGGGACGATCAGCTCGGCTTACACCGAGTAGAAAGACGTAGGCAACCACAATTACGTCTTAGATTTGGAAAACGCTCTGATGAATTCGATCCTTTTTTATCGAAAGCTGTAAGTAACTTTTATTATGTAATTCTAGAACTTTATTTGATTTATTTATGAGTTTATTTCCGAGTATCTTAATAATTACTGTCGCGCCATCTACCGTTATTGTGTCTTAAGCTTCTTGCTGCGCTAGATGCAATCGATAGATGTCGCTAGCAAACCGCATAATGTCGACATCAAAACATAGTCGTCTCGAGTGGGTATTTGGAAAGGGTATATTTATTTCGAAGAAGAGAATAATTAGAAACAGATAGTAATTGACTACGAATAAGGTGAAAGTAAACGTGAAATATTGTTAGCAGGGCTGGATTAACCCCAAAAAATAATTGTATTTTATATTTATATTTTGTATTTTCAGAATGGAGTTGAAAGGCCTCCTTCACTACGTCTGCGATATGGAAAGAGAGGGGAAGATAGCATTGTAAGTAAATTACAATAGATAATATTTGTTATCCTTTTTAAATTCATAGGCGGCATTTCGGTTTTATTGTTGTAGGGATCAAACGACAGATCTCCATCCATGCGGCTTCGATTCGGCAAAAGATATGACGACGTCCCATTACCAGTAAGTTCGAACAATGTAAGAAGATTTTAAATTTCCTCCCCTCACAGTCAACAGTCACATCATAATAGTTATTTAACCAACAAGTGTATTAATGAGGGCCATTTACAATCGAGATAATTTAATATTCGAGATTGTTAATTGCCCTTTTAATACTCGTGTTAGTTACAAAGCTTTTCCGTCGACTGTATAAGTTGTATTCGTTTCTCTCAATATTTAAAAACTGAAAATATTTATTTGTTTCATACGTCAGAAATTAAAATGTATGTTTGGTTGCCTACACCACAGGTACCTAACTGTCAATATATAAATATAATGTATAAAATGTGCGTTGGGAAAATCGTTGGAAATCATGCATCAATGGGTGTCATTAATGTATAATTTTGTCTAATTTTGGGAACGTTAATAGCATATGTTAATATACGATAGACGGAAATGTGATTTTAACAATACTGAAGTCAAAGGCGTAACTAAGACTATTAAAAGGGGATTAATAGCGAGTAAATTTGTGTTTTAAATGATAAAAAACGGTAATTCTATTGTGTTTGATGGGTTTTTTCGTTTTATAGGTTTCTGGATACGTCCCGACAGAAGGGGAAAACTAAAAAGGAACTTCAAACACGCCATGAAATTTGAGAAGAGTCAAAAAACTGATTTTCAATTTCTTTTTCTATAAATCGTTATAAAGTGTATTATCCTTGTTAAGTACATTATATTTTTATGGTGTAAGACAAGAACAAAAAGATCTTTAATCTCAATCATATGTAAAAGTAGTCAATTTGTGTATTATATAGAAAAATTAGAAAAATAAAAAAATAATTTTCCTATCTTTGTTTTATTATGTTTACTCTGCTTACTATTTTACAATAAATATATTCAGACTTCAGCCTACTAAATAAAAATTTACATTAAAAAATAACCTAAAAATAAATATCACTGATAACTTTTAGAAGTACTAGCCTCTTGACAAGTTCTACTCCTTCGATGACAATCCAATTTATCTTTTCTACCAAATTTCTTACCGCAATATTCACAACCGAAAGGCTTTTCACCAGTATGAAGCTTTTGATGCCTAAGCAGATTCGATGTATTTCCGAAACTTTTACTACAAAATTTACAAGGAAACGGCTTTTCTTTCGTATGTTTCCTTAAATGCTTTTTGAAATCACCTTTGTGCGTGAAAGTTTTCTTACAAAATTCGCAAGTTAGAATCCTTTTAGGAGAGTAAGATTGACTGGATGTCGAAGGTTCGGAGATCTCATTGAAATTTTTTTGTTCAATACCTGAAATTAAAATGCTAGGAATAATTTAATTTGTAAAAAACAGCTATGACACGAAGAATGATACTCCTGAAATGTAGGCAATCATTTTTTCGCTACGCTGTATTGTGTGTTGTGGATAATATGTTTAAGTATTTTATTTCGAATTTGACTGATTTAAAATGTACATACCTTGTAAAAGAATTGGAAGACTACCGTATTTATTTTGACAGCTATCACATTTGCAGTTATAATCGTCAGTACATGGCTCTGGAGGTTGTAAAGGTGCTGGTTGTGGCATTGCTGAATAATTTGATTGATTCGGTACTTGTAAATCATAGTATTGCTTTTGGTATTGTTCCTCCCTAGTATTAGGAGGATAATTTGTATATTGCATTGTAGCAGGGTTTAATTGTTGTTCCTCTGTCACAGGTGGAAATCCGGGGTAATGCATTCTCGGTAAATCGGGTTATTTGAAAAGTAGAATCTAAAAGAAGTACTTGAGTTATTGTTTTTGTACACAAATTCATATAGAATGATATTTGTAATTATTTCCCCCATCTAATAATTCAGACTTTTCTGAGCGAATAAAATCACACCTAAATATAGGCAACACTTTATACTTATTTATTATTTCAAGTTCTAACAAAAATACGTGTTAAAAATTTATCAGGGTAATTAAATGATTTGGGAAATAACCTTATTAAAGTTTTCAGACGGAAAATAAAAAAAATATTCGCTAATAAATAAGATTCCACTATTTTTCAATGTTAATAATTTTATGTAAATATCAACTGGCTGTTTTAAATGAATGGAAATATCTTAAAATGTTTAAACATTTAGGTGAAACATGTACAAAGACAGCACTGTTGACTTTGAGAAGATTTATAAAACGTAAAAAAAGTTCCTACACTGATAAAAAGTTAAGTACCTACCTTTTCTTAACACTGGAAACTTTTCAAAAAAAAAAATTCAGGAAACCACTTTGGTTCACAATCACAGTTATTAACGAAGCTTCCAACGTTTGTTAAATTTCTTTGCACATTTAATAAACTTCAGAGAGAAATTTATTTCATAACTGGTTAGAATCACTAAACCTACTGAATCATCTACCAGACAAACACCACATTGATATACATCGGTGTGACCCATGATAATTCTTTCCGATTCCGATAATTTCGTTAAAATGAACTATAAATGATTAAATGAACTTTCCAATTCCAAATCATTGCCGGGCTGACTCATGCGCATGTGTTACACGCTTGAATTGTAAAAACCTACACTCCACACATAAAACAGAGATGGTCTTATGCAATTTCACGTTAAACAATAAATTCTAGTTGTTACAGAGTACGTTTTTTTTCAGCGTGAAAGACGCTTACGTCACTAACGGGGAAATACTCTTCACATTCTAGGTGAGAAGCATTGACTAATAAGTGAGAAGTGAGAGGAGAGGTCGTACGGGATCCCCAAAACCCCTTCCACTTGTAGCTGTTCGCTTAGAAGGCGCTGTTGCCGGATGTAAAGATTTCCGGAACGAATAATTTTTAATATATTCAATGATATCAATGTTATTGTTTACATTACTTATAAATATGTAGTTTATATTTTATGTATGAAGTTTTAACCATGGACGTGTAATAGTTATTTACCTACGACCCCCCCTGTAATCAGTCAATAACACACAGTCCTTATCAATGTAATGACGTCTATTACGCACTGTAAAAAAACGCACAGCTGTAAAGTAAATCGCACAGCATCCCTAGCAACATCTTAGCAACTGTCAATAGACGTCACCATTTTATTCAAAATTTACCATTTGAAAACATTCTATACGGCCATGTTTAACTATGAAAAGCCCAAAGGGCTAAGTATATGTATTGATTATAATTGAAAAGTGGACTTTCGATTATTAACAATATATTAATAATGATTAAACGTTACTTCTTTAATGTGCATCTTTCATTGGTAATAGATTAATAGAGATGGAATTTACCAAGCACCTCCAATTATGTAACTGTTATTTCTTACAAAAGTACAAGTAGGTCGTAGGTAAAGTATAGTATGTAACTCGTGTTGTAAAGCATTTTAGGCACTCACGGAATTACGCACTCGCCGCCACGCGGCATCGTGCTTAACTTTTCCATTCGTGCGTAAAATACTTCTTACCACACACTTACCATATACGTAATATACTATACATAACTACTTTTCATAACTGATATATGAAGGTTATGAAAAATGTGACATAACCTAACGTCAAGGAGTGACTTAAAGTGTCACATTTGATAGCGGGATTAGATGAATAATTTTATTTTAATTATTTATACGTCCATCGTTTTAACGGGTTCAAAATACCATGTTTGTACTAGAAAATCTTACAAATTGAAATGTTGCAACGCTGCGTTTCAAATTATGAATGGGGAACTAAAAGTAAAGAAAACTACCTTGAGTGACGTCAAAGATTACGCATATAACCGGTTGTGATGTTGTAAGTGTAAATAAATATTTGCGGTCCTAGTGATCGGGGAATTTGAAATCTCATTATAATTACATGGAATTTTTTTTTTGGTCTGTGAGATTGTAGGAATTAGTTTTTGTTTATTTCCTTACGGAACTAACCTATTATATTGGAATGGATTCTAAGATACGAAATTCCCATATTAAATGGGGAACCCCGAAAGGAGATTAGATTCCAATAGTTTGTATAATCAATAAATTTGGAATTAAATCAATGATGCATCAATTATTATTGGGGGGCGGGGGAAGTAAGTAAAACTCATTATTGAAAAAATATATATTACATTTTTAAAGTAAAAACTATCATCTAAAATAACACTTATATCACAAAAGTATATTATTCTCTACACAATACTGAATTATACAAACATTATAGGTACCTATTTGGCCAAATGTAAACAAAAAATAATAAATTTTTTCACTTAACTAGATAGCATTAATTGAAAATAATATCACATTAAAAAAATTTCTTAAAATGCGTTTATGTAGTGCTGATCGCCGAACCAATCCTTATGATCGTTTAAATATCTACAAAAAAACAGTAGACGTGTAATTGTTTCAATATTTTTTTTTATTAGTTGGGACAACCGGTATATAACTTTCTGATGTAATATGAAATCCATAGTGCCGCAAATTTACGTGGACAGCTCGCGGGAAAAAATGTTTCAACCATTTAATTATTAAGGATTTTAATTTGAATTTTTTTAATTAAATGAATCAAATTCATGTAAGTTTATTAATTTTAGCTTTTAAAGATTTTAAGAAATTAAAAAGTGTCTTTATTTGAAAAAATTAAAGTGCGCCAAAAGAGAGTTTTATAGGTTAGGTTAAGAAACAAATGAAAACATTTGACATGACAAGCAAGAGAGTTTAAAACAAAATGGTTGAAAAACTGTTTAAAAATTAAAATAAACTACGAATGGTTTGAATGTATAATGTTTAAAATTTGAACTTCAGAAATAGCCATATATTAAACTGGAAAATATGATTTAAAAAAGCTGAAAATCAATATAATAAAATGTGTATAAATCAGACCTTTCAAGATAAATTGCATAATGATTATTTTTCAATAAAACAATACTTTACTTCGAAAATAATAGAATAATACATAAAAGAAGGACGTCAGTGGAAAAAACGGTAAAAAGCAATAAGAGAAATGAGGTAAGAAACACAAAATTATGAAAAACCAGAATAAGCTAATAGTAATTGTAATTTTCAATACTTACTCTATAAGTATATCAAAATGCCTGAGTAGTACTTTCAACTTTTCTTCAGAAATATTGGTAGACATCAATAACTCAGGCAACTTCACAAACAGTCTTACCAAATGAGTGGCTCCATAAACCAAACATGGCGGAAGTGGTTGTTGATGGTAAACATGATCGGGAAGAATTTTCCAAGTTAAAGTTTTAGATAGTGGTGCTGTTATATCTGAACTACTGCTTGTTACGCTGAAAAAAAATATATAAATATGAAATTTGGAGGTAAGTTGATTTAAAATTAAACATTTACCTTGAAGCTGGTTTAGGATTGCTGTTACAAGTATTTTCTTGAGGTGAGGCATTACCGTTTGCTTGCGAATCACTTCTATTTGACCTTAAAGTTCGTCTTCTTGATGAAATCTTATCAGTATCATCACCGTTTTGTCCTAAATAATTACCATTGTTTAAATCACTGTTTAGTTCATCTTCAGATTTTAATCTAGAAATAGGTTAATTTGAAGTACTTAACAGTATTATTATAAAACATTACTTACTTGTTCTTTACATCACCAGTAAGGGGTTCAAACGTTGCTTTTTTTGTGACAATTTGTCCTATTTCTTGTTTATACAGCAATAAATCGTTTAAAGTGAAATCGAAATATAACCGTAATCCATCTAGTACCTCTCTGCATATAGTTAAACTAAAAAATGTAAAATAAATAGAAAAATCTCAATTTAAATTATATTTCAACTTACTTTCTTTGTATATCCTCTGATTTGGTTTTGCCATTACCCTGATTACTCGGAGTTCTGTATCTACCAGCTGGTTTTTCAGCGAGTCCGCAAATTTGATTTGTAGCGTAATGTCGATAGTAGGATTCCAAAATTGTAGCAACAGTAGGTTCAGCTGGTACTTTTATGAGCTGAAAACATTTATTTAAATTTGGGATAAAATTGTTCAACTTTCTTACCTTATTTTTCTCTTTAATCATATAATAATCCTCTTCAATTATTTTTCTTAAATCAGCTGTTAATTCGATGTATATAGTTTCATCTTCTGTAGACGAATCATCTTCTGAACTGCTTGTTATGCCTAAAAAAAAGGTGAATAAATATTGGATTTAGAAAAGTTGTAAATAAAAGTAAATAC
This sequence comes from Galerucella calmariensis, assembly GCA_910591675.1. Lineage (NCBI taxonomy): Eukaryota > Metazoa > Arthropoda > Insecta > Coleoptera > Chrysomelidae > Galerucella > Galerucella calmariensis. Next base: position 180,885 of record CAJUYG010000335.1, read on the forward strand.
CTTGACCTTCATCTGTATCCATCCTTCCTGGACTGCTGGAACTACCATCTTCTGATGCAGATGCTCTATCTCCAGGCTTTCTATTCTTTTTTCTTTCCTTCCTATACAAATATGCTCCCCTAAAAATATGAATATTAGAAATAGTTAAATTTTAGATAAAAATATTACAATTGTAATTGGGCTTTTTCAGCCAAGTCCTTTTGTAACTGTCTGTTTTCTGGAGTATCTTTTAGTACAAATTCTTCACCAACACATCTATCCCACGATGAATTCCAACCCTAGAATATAGAAAATTTTATATTAAATGCACTTCGTTTCTAACTACAATAAAAAATGAGGAGAAAGTTGCTTTCTACTTACTTGAAAGTGAATTAAGTATTCTATATTCTTTCTACCTCTGTGGTCCTTATTGATAACAATATCCAGTACCTGTTAAAAGATTTAAAATAAAAGTATTGATTAGGAAACGAGACTAATAACGCAGAATTGAGGTTATGCTTACTTTTGAATCGTATAAAACTTTTGCTTTTGTAGGATCCGGTTCGTAGCATAGAACTCTTTCTCCTTCAAAAAATCTTAGTTTTAGTCCCCTCGTTGAGACCATATCTTAAAAAATTGTTTATTTACAAACAAAACACTTGGTTTACAAAAAATCTAGACTGATGCGAAGTATTTATTAGGCGACGTTGTCTATTTCACTTCACCCTTTAATATACCGTTCATTTAATTTTTCGTATACTTTTCTGTTTCACTTAATTTCCTCTTACACCTTATTTTTTCAGTCCATATAATTTAAATAACATAATTTAAGACCAAAAATCTATCAGTTTTTAATCACATTTTGAGATGATTGGCAATGTTGTTGAAGGTGAAACATAATCAAAATTAAGTGTTTTCCTGTTGAAAAAAGTACTACATTGATTGGTGCCATTGGTGGAGAACAATGAAATTAACCAATAAAATCTACATCTAAATTTCAATCAAACAGTACCTTACTGTCAAATAACTGTCAATGTCAAAATTGTCAAACATATGTTTCAATGTCACGAATGGATAAGAATAAAATAAATATTTGATAAATATTATTAGATAATAATCTGTTTAAAATGTCTTCAGATTTTATCTTTGCTGTCGTTTATGTTTTACTAAGTATTTGCTTGATATATCCTCCAACTGAGTTTTTAAGTGCGGGAGTTACAATAGAGAACATTTTTAGTTCTATTTTAGGAAATCAGCATGAAGGATTTGTGTTATTTCATATAAAAAGACATTGTTTAAACTTAATTTTATATTCTCTTCTACCAATCCAGTATATAGTTTTATCGTACTTTCTTGGATTTGCAGATTCTGTAAGTATTTAAGTATATAATTTAAGTTGAACTAAGGTCTATAAAAATATAATTTTGTTTTAGCTGTATGATGTATATCAAACTTCTCCGTTTTTATCTTTGTGCTTTTTAACATTTGCAATAATTCTTCCTAGTGGTAGTTTTTATCAAGTACTTAATTGGACTAGAAATAATTATGAAAAACATCCAGCTGTAACAAATATATCAAAGTTTTGTAATAACAATGTAGACTGGAAATCAGTTGCTAATAATATTGATATGGAATTTCGCAGGTATTCAACTTATTCTTTTTGTATCCAAATAACTATTTAATATTCAATTTTAGTATTGACAAAATATGCTTGGAAACAAGTGCTGTAGTGATGGTTATCGTTACTGAAAATTGGATAGTTAAGGTGTCACCGTTAACAATGAATGTTGTACACCAAAGCGATGCTTCTCTAATTGTAAAAGAAGCCAATTCCTTTGATATTTCCCCAAATAATACAACAAGTGTTCAATATTTAAATATTGAAGTGAAATCAGAAAGACAAGGAGTTGAAAATTTTATTATACGAATAAATGCCAGTGATTTTAGAGATCTTAAGGATCGAGTGTCTAGGAGTATTACAATTTTACCTAATGTCAAGTTCCATCAGAGTATTTTAGATCAATTTGTAGACGTTTTCAAAGAAACAATAGATAATAATCCTAGGTATCAAACTGATGAGGTAAGTTATTGTGAATAATAGAAAATATATTTGTAAATAACAGTAATTTTAGATTTCAGATCACTGTATTGGTTGCATGATGGTAGACCCAAACGTAAAACTACAAAAACTATGTGAGGATTCCTCAGATAGTGAAAATAAATGTACAAACTGTTATTGCCGGCCAATGTGGTGTAGTGATTGTATGGCAAAATGGTTCGCGTCCAGGCAAGAAGCCGAAAGAGTAAACACATGGCTTTCTTCTAAAGGCACCTGTCCCATGTGTAGGGCTACTTTTTGTATGTTAGATGTGTGCTTATTAAATAGTGATCAAACTGTATGATGTTTTTATTTGAATAATACTTGGTTTATTGATGTTTCTGATGGTTATTGTAATTTTATATATTTAAATACATTGTTGTACAGATATAGCTCTTGTTTTTTTTAAATATTTCACAACAAATAATGTGAGCAGTTGATGGATTAAGCTTGTTTGAAACAAGTGTCAACTGTGCATATGTAGGTATTATGGACTTAATTAATAAAGTTACAAATCCAATTAAAATAATCCTATTAGCAGTCCACCTGCTATAGAAATATATCGACTATGGTGGAAGAAAGAAGTAAGTTTAGTTTTAACAAAATCTTACCGTTTTAAAAACGTTTTTTGTATCAAAAATTTTAGTTTCAATTTCGGCGGAGGGAGGGTATAGATACGATGATGGTACAGCGTATGTAGGAACATGGAGTTCCTGTGGTAAAAAGCAAGGAGAAGGCCATTTGCAACTTCCAGACGGTACAAGATATGATGGAATGTTTGAAAACGGGCTTTTTCATGGTATCGGAGTTCTCTCGTTTCCAGATGGAGCAAAGTGAGTATTTTAAGCAGAAAAAACAACTTTTTAAGCAACAAATTTAATTTTCGTTTATATGCAGATATGAAGGGGAATTTTTCGATGGATGGTTTCATGGTTACGGAATATTCTGGAGGGCTGACGGTATGAAGCACGAGGGTGAATTTCGCGGTGGTAAAATTTGGGGATTGGGTTTAACAACTTTTTCCGACAATAGCAATGGTTTTCCCAGAAACGAGGGGTTTTTCCACGATTGTCAAATGAAGACAAGTTCGAGATGTCCTCAGGTTATTAAAAAAGCTCAGAGGGTCGCTTTTATGGCCAGAAATAAGTATGTAACTAAAATAAAGGCTTAAAATATTGAATATAGAATTTTTTATTTGTAAAAGTATCACATATATTTACAGGGCCGGTCTAAGGCGAAGAATTTTATAACTTTTTTATGTACATAGTTAAAGTTGTATGTGGTGGTTCGGGTTTAAAAACGATTTCACCGTTTTCTTTATAATCTGTGTAGTTCAGTGAAAATTTCAACTGGAAATTTAATTTTTCCGCCAATTTTGATGAGTACAAACTTGTACAGCCTATGGTTATAAATTCGTATCCTTTTTCCTTCGCCAAATCACTAAAACATTAACATAGAATGATCGGAAATTAAATACCTTAATTAAAAATTGACTTTTCTTCCCCCAGTTTTAGTAGGCCTCTAGTAATACCATTTTCCGTCGACCATGTATTAACATATGTTATTAACGTTCCCAAAATTGGACAAAATCATACATTAATGACACCTATTAAATTAATGCATGATTTACATTAATCAAAACGATTTCTCTGTAGGCAACCCTTCGCACATCTTTTATTGACAGTTACTGTGGTGTAGGCAACCAAACATACATTTTTCTTGGCTTTCATTTTTGACAATGACAAATAAATGCACTCCCTCTGCTCGTGCGTTAAATTATCTCGATTGTTAATGGCCCCTAATATGTATACACATAACTATTTCGTACCTTGCTTTTTCAAGTAACATCGTCGCGATTCCTCTTCCTCTACAACTATCCGCCACTGATATAACTTGAACTGATACGCCTTTAGTACACTCTGGAAATATTTGAAATGGATTACATTGTTTTTCAGCGTAATCCAATATTCTAACTAGTTTATTATATTTTTCATTTTGGCAATCGAATATCTGTTCTGGCTCAATTTTATTTACCCCAACGCACAAACAAAGACCTGAAAATAGCAGACAAAATAATATTTTACACAAATATAAGTCCCATTTTTTGTTACATGTCTATCATGAAGGTCTTTTGGAAGTTAAGAGTTACAGATTGTTAACCTACCAACAATTGTATCACCCTGTACGGCCATTAAATTAACTCCATCGGGGATGTGTCCCACGGTAAATTCTTCCAAGGTTTCACACGTGGGGTTTTCATCGGTTATTAATTCCAAAAATGCATTCAAAGGTTCGTCTTTGAAAAATATGTCTCTTAAAAAATGTGTTATTTCTGGTATATCATCTTTAGTTACGTTTTTTACTTCATAAAAAAATTCGTTCATTTTTAAATATTTAATAAAAAATAATATTCCAGTAGAAACCTACAATTTCAATAATATGTCTTAGCTCATTATTGTTAATAATAAAGAAAAATTGATAAAAGGTATAATTTAAAATTATTAATATTACAGCTTGTCGCGCCATCTATCTGCACCCTATTAAAGCGTCTATATATTATCGTATCGGTGTATAGGCAACTTACATTACAAAATAAAAATATCTAGATGTTTCCTAATAAAAATCTAATCGGCGTAAAAAACAGACAGCCCTCGTAATCTTTTAAATTGTTTATTATTGAAATTCAACTTAACCTTGACACAATATCAATGTATCTGTTATATACGTCGAGTTGATAATTGATATGAAATGTTTTATAAAATTATTAGTAATGTTTAGGAGAACTACTCACCTTCTAAATACGATAAAATTTGTTTATAACTATCTAAAACAAACCTAACTACTCGCGGTCAAATTGAAATAGGTATCTAATAATAAACGCTGGTGAGAGTTGAATAAATATTTATAAACTATAAAATATGAAGAGGGGAATTCCATTTGGAAATGTTACGTAATAGTATGATAAGTTTATATAAATTGGAATGTTTATATTAACAATGACATACTTAAAATGTGTTTATTTACATAGAAACATTTGTATTTGAATAGAAACATTTTTATTTGAATCAGTAAACTAACAAGTAATAGTAAAAATTGTTACACAGAAAAGTTGTAGATTTTTACTAGGCCTACAATTTTTGTGGAGGACATTTTTCATCCTTTTATTCCTCGGGGGTAGCTGGGCGTGGAGTGAATATTATACGGGTAGTAGTGCTAAATAAATCCTAATCATATAGTTTTAAGTAAAATGTATTTTCTATTCTGTTACAGTATTTACGATATCAGTAAAATTTTGAAAATGTGTATCTTAACTATATTTTTGTGTATAGTCTACAAAACTAAATATGTGTTCGTATAATGTTTTTTTTTCCTAAAAAAGGTACCTGTAAAGTTACATAAACAAAGAATGTTTAAATGGGGGACTTTGGTCCGAGTTTCCGCTAGCGAGATCTATGATTCAATGATTCAACAGTTTATTTTATGCAGGTTAAGATAGTAAACATTACATTTTGATACACTGCAAGTACCTTTTCTAGTTTCAAAACACCCCTAGCATATTATGTGCGTTTTTAAAAAGAAACAGGAAAAAAATTTGACACAGAAACTATTTAGATATATCACTGGTTTATTTTATTGTACTGCTATTGGTTCTGGGATAGGTTCATTTTCCTCAGCCCAGTTAGACCATTGCTGGTTGTCTAGTTCATCATCTAATTTGGAATTTATGTAGTTGTTGTTCGGTATGACCATGTACGGTGGCATCTGAAATAAACAAAATCCTATATACCCACTAATTTTTCTACTTAGAACACTTTCACCATATACCTATACCAAATGTCGCTTTTCTGAAGCGTTTATTTTATATTTAAAAAATAAAGAAAAAAAATTTGATACCTATTTTTCCTATATTTCCATTTTAGGTGGTGTCTACATTTCTATAAAACAAAAAAGTGAGAAATAAAAATAAGAACAGAAGAAAACCAAGCCCAAGTTAATAAAAAAAAATTATAAGTAGTATGAATTATGAAATTTAGGTTGTAGCAGATTTCTAGATTCTTATTATTGGTGATTGAAATAAATGATTAAAAATGAGAGAAAGAGCAATTTTTTTTTAATTTGCAGGTTATGGTAGGCACATTTAATTCCCAAAATGTCAGATACCTGACCATTGTGGAAGGGTGGGAAAATGGCTCTGAAATTCCAGAAAATCCGTTTTCCCCGCGATATCTGCCAATATTTGACCACTGGAGAATTTTTGTTCAGACGAAAAATAAAGAGCAGTTACTTACCAACAAAAGTGATCCCTAGCATTTTTTTCGAAAAATTAGATAGTTTTAGAGATAAATGGCCCGAACGCCGACCCAAAATTGAGCTCCAGGCCGGCTTATAGAGAGCACGCTCTGAGGGCTTGACGTCCCCAAGTAAATTATTAGTTTTTCAATAACTCGCGTGAAAATCAATATTTTTTAATGAATCAAAGTGCGTGTGGAAGAAGGGATCTGTGGCTACTAAGGCGTGTTTTTATAATCTCAATTTGTGCTCCAGGGTCATTGGAAAACCAGGCCAAAATTCGTCTTTGCTAGATTTTTTAATGCTTTCATGGATTTATTCATATTATTTTTATTAAGAGTTATTTCAGCCAATCCTATTGGATAATGGTTCTTTGGTGGGTACTTTATTTATTCCGAAACAATGCTACCGATAATCGCCCGTATTTTTTTGAATAATGTGTTTTCCAAGAGGCGATTTTTGTGGATTTATGGAGTTTTCCCGAGCGCTCTGGTTTATCGGGAATTTTTCGATGATTAACTGTCAAACCCGCTTATAATTGATATTGAGAGAAAGGCTAGAATATCCTCTTGCCGATGGTATAATTTTTTTTGGCCCAGACCCCTGGGTTTTCAATAAAATCGGGGAAATTTCCAGTTTTCTGAGGGAAGACAGCTATTCTTCTGAGTTTTTTCGAGCAGTTTTTTCTCTTTACAGTAAAATTCTTCCCGGTCAAGCATCATACCCGATGAAAGATCACATTCTGAACTTTCCTTTGATATATGTATCAAGTATTTTATTTGATGCATTAAAAAGAAATTTGTCTCTAAATTTGTTGTAATGGATGCCTCATTTTATTCTCGCACGCCGCCACGCCACCCATCTATATTGTGGTCTACGGCGTCTGCTATAGTGCGTGTACACGTGGATGCTTTTTGCTGCATTGTTTGTCAACAACTGACAATTTCACATGTAAACACTATATCTTTCGTTATTTTTCAAGAATAAATTAGTAGTATTCCAGTGTAAAAAGTGAAATTCAAGTCATTATTAATTTTATTGTTATTATTAAATAATAAATTTTGAAATTTTTATTAATAAAAAACAGGGAAATATTGAAAATTCTTGAGCTTCATTTTTTTTTTTGGGGCACACGGTGGGGTTTCATTTTTGTTAATTAAAATCATTAATATTGTTGTGGGTGAAATGACATCTAATGATTTGATAAATATTGTTCATTCCTGTAGAAAAATGGAAGTCGCAGAGGATTCTAGTACGACAGTGTGTTTTATTTGTGTTCAAGCTCTGACTGAAGACGTTACAACGGTTACCCGAGGACTAGAAACGTCAGCTTTTAAGTTTCAGAAAACTGCGAACTTTTTAACCACCATTTTTGCAAAAAATATTGGTGTAACGAAAAAAACTGTGGGGACAACTTTTGTAGGTAATGAACTGCTCTTCATTTTTTGTCTGAACAAAAATTCTCTAGGGATCGTAGTTCGGGAGATATCGGCGGAAAACGGATTTTCGGGATCTCTAGAGCCATTTTCCGACCCTCCCACAAATTTCAGGAACCTGACATTTTGGGGGCTAAATGTACCTACTATCACCTGCGAATTAAAAAAAAATGTTTCTTGCTGGACCAGATGCCCATGTTGACGGTATTTTTCGCCTTCATTTACTGGACTATTGTTATTAAACTAAGAGGAGCATATTGTGATTACATTTTTATAATAATCTTACCGTTATCGATTGTAAAGGAAAATCTAATCTTATAGCTTCTTCGAATGGTTTATTGATTACAGTGATTATTTTTGAGCGTGGTAAGTAACCGTCTCGATATGCAGTTAGTTTGTATTTACCAGGTGTCAATAACCTGTAGTAGTCTCCATCGTGTACTGAAAAAAATAAATTAATTTTACCATAGAAAAGTGAAAAAGTGAGCAAGTTAGTGAAAGAATAAGGAGTGATTGAGTGAAAGTGGAAAGATTGAGTGAAATGAGGAATGATCCAGTGAAAAAAGAAATAACTGAGCGAAAAGGGGAGTGATCGAATGAAAATAGGAGTGTTTGAGTGAAAAGAGGACTGATTGATTGAGTGAAATTGGAAGTGATCGAGTGAAACAAGAATTAACTGAGTGAAAAGAGGACTGATCGTGCGAAAGGAGAAGTGTTCAAGTGAAAAGAGGGCTGATTGATTGAGTCAAAAGAGGAGTGATCGAGTGAAAAGAGGGCTGATTGATATTGATTGAAAAGAGTAGTGATCGAGTGAAAAGATGAGTGATTGAGAGAAAGGAGTGTTTGAGTGGAAAGAAGGGTGATCGAGCTAAAGAAGGAGTGTTTGAGTGGAAAGTGGACTGAGTGATTGCGTGAAATGAGCAGTGATTGAGTGAAAAAAGAAATATCTGAGTGAAAAGAGGGCTGATTGATTGAGTGAAAAGAGTAGTGATCGAGTGAAAACAGATTTGTTTCTACTAGCTGTGCGATAAATATTTCTAGTGATAAAGTTGAAATTAATTTTACCTGACATTATATCATGGTCGATATCATAAACATTGTCGGTAATATTTTTAACATGTACCACAGCGCCGGGTATTCCTCTTTTAGATTGTACATCGAACACTATACCTTTGACCCCGATATGGCTCTAAAATATAAATTTTCCAGTAAAAATACCGAAGGATTATATTGAAACTATGTTTAAAGTACCTGCCACAAGAAACTAAGCAGAGCATTCTTATTCCTTTCCCACTCGTACTCCAACTCGTTAGCCGGGGGATATTTCTTACAACCCAATTCCAAGGTTATCTCAAAGTCGTTGCTTGAGAGGTAGTTGAAATCTTGCATGCCTAAAAACGAGTTATTTTTTGGGACACCTAATAAGATGAATTATGTTTATACTAACCTCCTTGTAAAGCATACCATTTAGCTCCGTTTGTTACACCCTGTTGTTTTGGAAACAGCTTACTTTCATAATCCCCGCAACTTTTTCTCTCTGGTTTCGCCATATCGGCGTGATTTAAGGAGTAAGATAAAGCTAGATGTCTGGAAAATGATAAATAAAGACACACCATGTATATACACAATCCTAATCGAATGCATTTTTAAGATAAGTGAGTGAAAAGAGGAGGGATCGTGTGAAAAGAGGGGTGCTTGATTGAGTGAAAAAAGGTGTTATCGAGTGAAGATATGATTGATTGAGTAAAAAGATGAGTGATTGAGATAAAGGAGTGTTTGAGTGGGAAGAGGAGTGATCGAGCGAAAGGAGGAGTGTTTGAGTGGAAAGAGGACTGATTGATTGAGTGAA